>JAJOOH010012864.1:0-49225 GCA_029582605.1 Solanum gracilifrons
AAAAATGAAATTTTGAAATTGAAAATATTTTTTGACAAAATAAATTGATTTTTTCAACAAAATAGTAATTGTAATTTGAAGTTGAAAGAGAGTTTTGGAAAATGTTTTCCATAAATTTTGAAGGGAAGTCATTTTCCTTAAATTTGAGGAAAATGAGTTGATTTGGAAAACATTTTCCAAAACATTTAACCCAACCAAACATGAGAAAATTGGAAAACATTTTTCGGAAAATGTTTTCCTTCATACCAAACACACCCTAAATGTTATATATATAAACAGTTCAAATATAACTTGTTCTAGTTTTTTCTTTTTTATGCAATATGATATGAAACTTATTGAACTCCCCTATTTTGCAGGTTTTTTTGGAGTTTTCGTCATACCAAAAGTTTGCTCTTCTTATTCCACACAGTTAACCTCTCGCGGTAAGAAAGAAAAAAACAATCAATTCATTTTGTTTAACCTTCTTAAACGTTTACCACCACTACAACAACGTAACAACATATTCAGTGTAATCTCACAAGTGGATCTAGAGAAGGTAGGATGTACGCAGAACTTACATCCTTACCCCTATGTTTGTGGGGGTAGAGACCCTGTCACCGTTATAGTTATAATTATTTTAAAAATCTATCATAATCTTAAAAGTCTATTCAGAAAACTACAACTTTGATTTGATAGTGAATATCATTATTTTTTTTAAAAGTTCATGTATGTGTGGATATAAGACCGTTGGTGTGGGGCTAATTTGCCATAAATCATAATCAAATTTTGGCAGTTTTTGTCACAAGTATGCAGAGGTAGTACAACATGTAGGGCTTTTGCCATAACCAAATTTTGGAACATCTAATAAAGTTATAGTACACGGTGGCGGAACATAATTTTTGTTTATGTTGTTCTTTTATATGTTAAATCAAAGTCGAGGGTCTACCAGAAACATCCTCTCTACCCCACAAAGGTAGGGGTAAGGTCTGTGTTGCGTACATTCTACCCTCCTCAAACCTCGCTTGTGGGACTAAATTGAGTATGTCGTCGTTATTGTTATGTTATATAGACCAATTAATAATATACATTGTGATTTATAATTTTTATGTGAAGGTACATTTTTTATAAGATGCATTAGAGATGCTTGGGAATCATGTACTCACAAAAAAGCAATTGGATTTGCAATCTTCACATTAGTATGGAATTTCTCTTCAATCATTGCCAGAATATGGGCAGGTAAAAATATGGTACTCCCTCATTTTCAATTTTTGATATTCTTGTTGTTCGGACTTTTCAAGAATATCACCACATGCATGTCTAATCCTCCAAAAATGTTGCGTTTAGAGGATCCAGCATAGGTGCAACAACGTTTTAATAGAGTTTGAGCAAACATAGTTTGATTTTGCATGGAGTAATTCGTGATATCATTAAACACGACATAATATAACTTGTCGATATGTGGTATTACACATCATAACATTTTTATAGTTATAAAAGCTTCTCATTAAGGCTAAAATATGAAGTTTAAAGTTAGTAATTGTTACAACCAAAGTCATCGTTTAATAGCTATTTTGCTTCACTTTCTTCTTTACAAATAAAAACTTGAAGATTTAGTTACGATTAGAAATAAACTTTCTATCTTCATCCATGGATCCTTTATTCATACTTATTCAATTGGAAGTATTGATCCAATTCAAAAATTATGTTTCGCAATTTCATAATCCAATTTTTCAATGTCTAACTGACCTTTGGATACAAATCACGATAATGTGTATTCGTTCTAGAAAAGCATCATTTTTTTAAAAAACAAATTAAAGAAAATAGTGTCAAGATATTTGGAACGTGGGAATTATTGACTACACATACCTAGTTTAATCTCACAAGTTGGGTCTGGTGAAGGTGGTGCGTACATAGCGTTATCCTTATCTTGTGAAGGTAGAGAGGATGTTTTTGATACACCACGAGGGAGTAATTGAATGTTTTTTAAAAAAAATATTTAGTTAACAAAATGAAAAACATTATTATACTGACAAATTTTACAATTTATTTTTGCAGTGTTCATGTTATATGTGGGCTTTAGGTACTATCAACAAACCTTGATGAGACAAGACACTACTACTACTATAAATGGTGGTGATTTTTTGCAAGGAAAAATTAGAGAACAAAGACAAGTTGGGAAAAAGTCCAATTCTATGGATACAAGAAAGCAAAAGAAAGCATTTTAAGTTAATAAATAGATTAATATTATTTTTTTTAAAAAATTGTATTAATTGGTGATAGATAATTAACATGTATTATACATGTCTTGTTGCTAATTTCCCAACCATTATCTTTTGGTAATTAATTTTTTGTTCTTAGTGTACATAATCAACTTGGGCTAATCATTCTTTTGGCAATAAAAATGATTTTTTTATTACTCTTTTCTTTTTTC
Organism: Solanum gracilifrons; assembly: GCA_029582605.1. Taxonomy (NCBI): domain Eukaryota; kingdom Viridiplantae; phylum Streptophyta; class Magnoliopsida; order Solanales; family Solanaceae; genus Solanum; species Solanum gracilifrons. Next base: position 2,411 of record JAJOOH010012864.1, read on the forward strand.
TTGGTTTTGGTATGTTGGTAGCCTATGTTCTAATACAAATTAACCAATGGTAAGCTTTTTTGCTCATGATATATTAAACAAGGATTGTGGTGAGGTGATAAATATTATTTTATAGTCAGATTAGGACATGAAGTGGTCTTTGTTCGGATTGTTTTATTAAGACTTTTCGATGTGAATTTGTATTTAGTCAAACTCAATGCAGATACTTTACATCGAGTCGAAAACTTAAAAATTGTGCATCATTATGCCTTTATGTTTTCTTCATTTCACAACAATTCTTCTATGGCCCAAATAGTTATATAGCATCAATTATACTCTTTATGAGCTTTGAGTTATGTGCCCAAGCCCAAGTGCAAGTGCCTAAAGTCATGATAAGAGCTCTAGTATAACAATCTTGTAATGTGCAAAACTTATTTATTTCAAATTTTACTAACTTATACTATACTCCCTCCGTCCCTTTTTATATGTCATCTTTTTACTTTGCACTTGCATTAAGAAATGATGTAACTTTACCTTTCTACCCTTATTTAATGTTTTCTTAAGTCAACTTTATAATAAATGATGAATACATTTTCAAGATTAATTAACTATTCTATCAAGGGTATAATAGGCAAAATATGATAATTTATGCATAAATTTTATAAAATAATAAGTATTGTGGTACAGTTATTTATAGAAAGCGATGACATATAAAAAGGGACGGAGGGAGTAATTAATTGAATTGTGATTATGGACTTGCACAAACTCCTAAATATGCCATTGGATTTGTCACACTAGGTCTGACATAGTAACAACCAATAAATACATTAGAAACTGAGCTACGTACCTTAGCGATTTATTAAACTCATTAAGCAAGAAATCAAGCTAAGAGCGAGACAATTCAATTAAGCTCTGTTTGTATTGATGCATAATATTTCGATATAATATTCCCTCTTTTTAATCAAAAAATAAACAATAATTAAGGTATAAAGAAATCTGCAAGATTTAGAATGCCCCAACAATTTTCTAGTTTTTATTTGGAAAAAGAATGTATCTATCAAAAACTCTAGCATTCCCCACCAGGTGGATTCAAGATTAATTTGATAGGGTCAATTTTTAAAATTTTCAATATTAAAATCATTGTATTGTTAAAATTATCAATTTCGATCTAATATTTATTAAGATTCTATATATATATATATATATATATATATATATATACTTTGTTATTAAAAGGTATGGATTCAGTTGAACCAATGGTCAAGAAGCAGCATCCACGCTTGACCACAAATCAGCTGAATAATAATGTTTTTATTTTTATTCTTTTAATTCAGTCCAAGAACTGTAATTGTCATATTCATTTTATCATGACAAAATAACTATATGTATATATGGTCCATGTACCATAACAACTTAACACGTAACCCACCTTAATTATAATTTATAAAGACTATTCAACCGGGGTTCGATCGATATAGTCTTTTGATTACGGATTCATATAAATTTTAATCATAGCATTTCGACATATTTATAAAAAAAATCTATTGAGATTTATAACAAGTATGTGATTTGAATTTATTATTTTAATATTAGAATAAATTTAATATTGAAAATCTTGAAAAAAAAATTAAATTTGTTAAATTAAAATTTTGAATCCGTCTCGACTAGCTAGATGTTACACACCACCCAATCTTAGATTGACATGGACTTAAAAACATTCACTATGTTATGTCTCTCAACTTGAGAATTCTTATGTATTAAGTGGTTAATAATCAAAGTATAGAAATTGTTTGGTGAGTGGTGCATATATATTATAGATTTTATTCCCCTATATATCTAATATTTATTTGTTTTTCTTTGTTATATAATAGTAGTAGTGTTTCTTTCTACTATTTTCTTCTTTATTGTTTTCGGTATGAATTTTTTATCATTATATTTATTTTACGTAATTAACTTTTGATATGCTTTATTTGATCGATGATTTATTAAAAACAAGTTTTTCTACTTTTTTAAGATAGGAAATAATATTACATATATTATACACATTATTCATTTCAGACTCTACTTGTAAAATTACATTAAATATATTATTCGTCATTATTTAATCGACTTATACCTATTTCACATGGCACAAATTAAATACACGTAACATGCAAACCCACATGCATGCGTGTCTGTTTTTGCTTTGTTTTAACCTCAAACATTATAATGCAAATTGACCACTTAACCAAACGAAGCACTACACGAGTAGAATAGATTTGATTTAGAGTCGATGAATTCAGAATAAATAAAAATTTAAAAAATGAAGGGAAAAAATTAGCATTGGATTGTGCTTCTCTTTTTAATTATTGGGCATGTACAAAATACAAATTATAATTGGTTGAAGGAGTGAGTTATGAATATAAGGTGGATAATTTTTTTCAAAATAAGTGAGATTTTATTATATTTATAATTTTATCAAAATCGCTGGAAGTATAGAATTTTAAAAAAAGCAGCGATTTTGGTTAAGAATTTTTTTTTTAAAAGTTTTTTTTAAAACCGCTATACTTTCAGCGATTTTGATAAAATTAACTGATTTTTTTTTATGTGTTTAATCGTGTCCCTTTTGAAGTTTTTTTTTAATTCAATATTCTTTTATGAGGCATATGTTGTTGGTGATGGTGGTGATGGGATTGAGTTTTGGACATTTGAAGACATTTAATTTGAAGAACAAAAGAGAGAGCATTAAGAATATGAATTATTTAACTTATTAAATGGAAGAAGTAAAAAAGAGGAAGATAAGTGATGAAAGAAGGTGGAAAAAGGAAGAGTAGTGACATGGATGAAGTAAAAACGCTGCCCCTGCAGCGATGTAACGAAGAAAAAATTCGACTTGCTGTTGTGGCAGCGATTTTTAATTAAAAAAAAAAAGAAGAAAAGTTTTTGGACAAAATTGTTGTTAGGGCAGTGATTTTTAGTCATTGTGTCAGAGAAAAATCGCTTCGTCAGGAGCGATTTTGCCCTTTTGATTTTAAAAAAATCTGATGTACCCTTTTGAAATTTTTGACTTTTTTTGTGCCATTTTGGCTCCGGACTCTAATTTAGTTAAACTTACAGAATTTGCATTTGTCTTTGATAGATGTTGCTCCAGTGACCATCATTTATTTGTTGTTATTACTGAGGCAAATTGTCAAAGAAAAAACTACTCGAATAAAGTGTCTCGATAAAACTAAAAGTAATAAGCATAATATATTTATTTTTGAAAATTAATAATTACATTTTAGGAAACAATTACGTGCAAGTAAAAAAAAATTATCGGTTTATTCATGACTACGTTTTCAAAGTCACGTCAATTTGATTTTAAAAAAAAATTAGTCACGTTACATCACGACATGCTCTATTATTTTAAATGATGTGTCTCTTGGTACGTGGCATTAATATACGACAGAGCCAGAATTAAAAATTTACGATAGTTATTAATTCATGTTTAGTTATTAAGTTTGCACTTCTATATATATATTTAACATTGACAGATAACGAAGAATCATAAAAAAAAAGGGTTACGTTTACTATGAAATATACAATGGATTCAGTTCATTACGAATTAAAAATACGACATTTTTCTCAGAAAAGTAAAGATAAAATTTGATATGTAATTCTTTCTTCTCTTTCATTTTTTAGTAATCAACGAATTTTCTAATATAAACAAGTCTTAATACTAAAAGCTATCGAATTCTTCCGAACCTACATATACCTCTTATCATGCTTGTTAGATTAAAGAAATGACATAAAGTTGTGACCTGTCGCAAAATGTTATGACCATTAACTACCATTAATTAAATAGTTGTTTCGTATGTTAATTTGCTATAAGTCTAATCCTAAATTATTAATGTATATATGTGCTAAGTAATATATTTATGAAAAATCACCCAAAATGTTTTCATGTTTTTAATTATTTTTTGTATTTTAAGTTATATGCACTGATTTTATAATAGTTATTTTATACTATTAGAGTATTAGTGTAACCTAACCTATTAATCAATAGCAAATTTATTACCATTTGCTTTAGGTTATCAATTCAAGTTATTAAATAGAATTACTTTAGTAACCTGATAATATAAAACTTTAGCTAATTTTTGTTTGTGAACCATAATTTTGTGAGAAGATTACAATTTTAATTATAGTGTTAGTATATTTAAGCATTATTAAATAATATGGAGTTGACTCGAGTGAACATACAAAATTGTAATATAAGGGGAAGATTTCGTTTCTACTTCCCAAATTTCCTTTTGAGCTTATTATATTATCAATGTCGTGCCATAATACAATCAAATAATATGGAGTTTGAATATCGAGTGAATATACAATATTCATTGTAACATAAGAGGAAGTTTTCGTTTCTACTTTCCAAACTTTCTTTTGAGTTATATTATCAATGTCTTGTCATAATACAGTCAAATCTCTTTATAATAACGACGTTACTCATATAACAAGTATTTGTATACTTGACCTGATTTCCCTTTTCAACTTGACGATACATCCAATATTCAATGATAGAAGCAAGAATATTTCTACATCAATTTTATTAGCCTGTCGAAACAGATGAAAATAGGTGGTATGTTTTTGTTTGTTTGGTTCAAGAAAAAGACAATAACTCAATAATGCTAGTAATAATATATTCTTCAAATTGATATGATTTCTATTTAACTTTATTCAAAAATATTATTTTTATAAAATTTAAAATATTTATTTCAAAATTTTAAAATTTATTCAGAACGACGACAATTTTTATAATCACATAAATATTATAATATTTGTAACATTAAATTTTATGATTTTTCTTAAATTATGTGTTCAATTGCATAAAATAATAGAAATTTGGGTAGGAAAAGATGAAACAAATAGTTGATTTGTTAGTAATATTATGTCTTCAATAGCTCACATCACATGGTTGATTGATTTCAATTTAATTATAAAGTATAAAAGATTCCATAATAATTCAAGTGAGGGAAAATAGTTCCTCCAAGATAAGGTTAGGTCATATGTATATATTTTTGGAGTGTAACTAATTAATAGAAATTTTGGTAGGATAAAAGAGACCTACACCTAAGATATGGTGTTACAATATTACATTATAATTCACGCAAACTCAATAACTTTCGTTTATTATCTTGTTTTTGTATTAGGAAATTATTATAATATTTAGTCACGAACTCGTATCAATAACTAAAACAAGCTATGATTTTGATGATAAGTTTAGAAGTATTTATGAACTTTAAATCCTGATTTTACTTATGTTTTACACAGTAAAATCATCTCCATGAAGGTCGAATTTAACATGCAATCACAGGTTAATGAAAAAACACACACACATATATAAATAAATTATTTAACTGTAAATCTTAATATTATTGTACATTAACTTAATTATTATAAAAAAATCATAAATTTCAAATACTCCACCGATGTCTATCATTACCTTAGCCTTATGTAATACTACTAGATAACTAGTTATATTTTGAAATTATAGATTCACTTTTTATGAATAATTAACTCTAAATATTTTTTAAAGTAATCTAATATTAAAAAGGACTACATTAGCTATGCATTTTTAACAATATTCATTTTTTTATCAAGAGGTTGGTTGTCCATATAGTACTACTTCATTAATTATGGGGAAAAATTTCAACGAAAACATTTATTACAAACTATATTAAAAGCTGTAGAAAATTAATTAATTTTACAGTATAGGCAGTATAATTGCAGAGCACATGGTATTCTTGTGGTGGTAAAAGAATCAAACAAATAAATATTTCCTTTTAATATCGTCCACAGTTTTATAACCTTCAGATTTCGGATGGATATCTCAATATTGAAAAAAATAAAAATCATAGAGTAACGAATTTAAGTAAATTTTGAATACTAGATATGATTCGTGTTTAAGATCAACTAGTGAGATGATGCTTTGAGAGGGAAACAATTGGAAACACTAGCTAAACTCTTAAATAACCGCTCAGTGATAAATGAGATAAGATTACAGAAACAGTTAATAGATTTTACCTAAAAATAACCATGCTTAAAGAGTGCATAATAGTTCACTGATCGAGGAATATTGTATCGACGATGAATATCTACCGTTAAATGATAAAATAATCAAGAGGTTTTGCCTAAAAATAGCCACACTTAAAAGAGTGATAATAGGTAAAAGTGAGCTTCTCAATAATATCTCTTTTTTTAAATAAAAAAAAAAAACTTAGATCTCTAACTATCAAACACATGCATTCCGTCTCAATTTCAAGTTACTTAAAATCAATTATATATGAATCCTCACCGATTATATCAATATTGTTTCATTATTTAAATTGATCTCAGACCAATATTAAAAAGAAAATACAAGTATTAAAAATCATTATATATAATTCTGCTGACATATGATAAATCATTATAATTTAAAGATGCATTGTATATAGAAAAAGAAGAAATACATTTTATTTTCAGTTGAAGAATCTTGGAAACCCCCCCATGTGGTGCGTTGTTATTTCACTTCCAATATTCTAATTCAAGAGACCTAGAAAAACACATAGCCAATATATAGAAAACAAAATAACAGAAAAATACAAATTCAAGAGTGACAGATCATTGTTTTTATTCAAAATTAAAAAAACAAAAAAAAAAGAATTTAAAGGGGTTAAAACTAGTGAAGGTTGGATCCTAGGGTTTGCTTTAAAAAAAAAAAAGTGGAGGTAGAAAGGACATGAAAAGAGGAAATAAATTATAAGGTGGAAAATCAAATTCTTATCAATAAGGTGAAATTTTAGGTAGTCAGCTATTAATATTTCTTGTTCGATTATAGGGTGACTTATTTTTCTTTTTTGCTTTAATCAACTAGTATTTGATATTATTGGTTGGCGATTTTAAGTGCTACTTCCTCCGTTTCATATTAAATGAACATTTTCTATATTACACGTGATTAAAAAAATATTATAGATTGTTCAACTTTACTATTTTACCCTTTGTTAATATCAATGCACATAACATAAAGTAAAAGAAGAGCTAATATGGAGAATTGTTCACATTCAAAAGGTTATATTAATTGTAGGGGTAAATTAAAATAGAAAAATAATAATCAATACTATTTTGATTTATTAAGTAATCAAGTAATATGCTATAACTAATTTTAGTACGATGTCCATCTAATATGACAATCTATATATGTGTATATTTAATAAACTTTTAACTCATATACATAAGATTTGATTCAAGCTAAATAATGAATTATGTTGAATCGATACTAATAGTGTGTACTTGCTATGATGCGCATGTGATTTATTAAGAGGAAAAATACTCTCTATCAAAAGTGATCTCATTTATTACACCACGTCAATTATATATTGATGTATACTATCTTTAAGAAGGTGTTGAATAGTCTATTTGGGTAAAACTTACCCGCATCGGGGTATACATCAAGTCAATACACGCATGTCATGTGTTTAAATTTATAGTTCATTTTACTTAACCATAATTAATTAACATGTGTTTAATATATATATATTAGAATAGATTGTGCGGACCTTAATTATTAAACTTTTTTTTGTTTTCAATCTAGTGTCCGGAGTTCATATTGAAGCTCTGATTAAATTTAGATCGCATATTATAGGGTTCCTAACAGGATTTTCAACTCGAGACCTCGTGTTAACGTAGTAACTCAGAATGCATAATAATTTTGATTGGTAGCTAGGAGTTCTATATATTGAACCTATGTGCTAAAATGGTGTACAAATTTGTCCTTTTATACCTATTTTTTTTTAATTAATAAAATCAAGAGTGCAATAATTCAGTTGATATTCATCTAAAGTGAAATTTCTAAGGAGCTTCTTAATTATTTATTCATACCCCATGAAAAATATGATTATTTCAGAATTTTCTTTCTATTTATTTATGATTATTAATGAAGATAAATATTGAGCCAACAATATTAAAAGAATTAAAAGAAGAAAAAAAACTTTGTTTACCATGTCTAATTAGTGCAATTTACCTATTTAGGACACTCTATATTATTTTTCGAAGAATATACCATCAAATAAAATAAATAATAATATACAATCTACCATATAAGTATTATTCGTCATATAATAATAATCATTACTTACTATATAACAATACTTATATTTCATTAACGATCTAGCCTTAAAATATTGATTTCACCTGAATTCAATAACACGAACTATGTATCACAAAAATGACATCTATTTTCACTTCAATTCTGTAACATCTAACTCGATTTGTATAATCACTTGATGCGAGTAAGTATTTATCGAAGCAGAAATATTGCAGGGGCAAAATAGTCATTAACCTCCAAAGAGGCGGTTACTGACTCTTTCACTTCAATTATACTGATTCCAAGCTGCTCAAAAATCCACGTGTCCGATTTTTATTGCTACGTAAAACAAGCAAATTCCCATGCAACCCGTAATAATACGACACGTGTCGAACAACCAAACAGCCTCATGTTGGGTGACAAAAAGACAGTATTACCCTTGAACCGACTATAAATTCACCTTCAGTTGCCACCATTTTTCAGAAATTGCAGAAACCTAAAGAAGCTAAGCCGTCTTTGAGTTTTACAAACCCTAGAGAGAGAAAACCTAAACCCAATTTTTGGTTCCGATTTCGGGAATGCAGAGAGATGAGAGGCAAATCCCTTTTTTCTAGTTTGATTTTAGGAGGCTTTAAGCCCCAAATCCCACTCGCCGGAGGAGGCAGGAATTGCCATCGGAATTGTCACCGGAAACACGTAGAAGACGGGTGAACTCACTCACCCAACACCCTTTTCCATCTCAGTTATAAACCCATTTGTTTTTTCTTAACAAAAACTATATACCCTTTTTGAATTTCGTTCGTCGGCGGCCGGAGTTTCCACCGGAAACACGTCGGAGACGAGTGAACTCAACCCCCACCCCCTTTCACTTCCATTTAAACCCATCAATTTTTTTTTTCAAAAATCGAACACCCTTTTCGATCTTGCTTCAGAAAAGTTCCCCGAACCAGTGTTTTATAATGGGGCCAGAAGAAAAATGTGCTGTTTTGTATGGTAAATATGAGCTCGGACGAGTTTTGGGTCAAGGTTCTTTTGCTAAAGTTTACCATGCTCGTAACGTGGTAACAGGGGAGAATATAGCAATGAAAGTTGTTGGAAAAGAGAAGGTGATAAAAGTAGGAATGATGGAGCAAATCAAACGAGAAATCTCCGTCATGAAAATGGTGAAACATCCAAACATTGTCGAGCTTCATGAAGTTATGGCAAGCAAAACGAAGATTTACTTCGCCATGGAGTACGTTAAAGGTGGTGAACTGTTCGAAAAAGTAGCTAAAGGTAAGCTTAGAGAAGATAATGCTCGAGGCTATTTCCAGCAGTTGATTTCTGCAATTGATTTTTGTCATAGCCGTGGTGTTTATCACAGGGATTTAAAGCCTGAGAATTTGTTGTTAGATGAAGAAGGTAATCTTAAGGTAACCGATTTCGGGCTTAGTGCTTTTACTGATCATTTAAGGCAAGATGGTTTATTGCATACAACTTGTGGTACTCCTGCTTATGTTGCCCCTGAAGTACTTGGTAATCATGGATATGATGGTGCAACATCAGATATTTGGTCATGTGGAGTAATTCTTTATGTGCTTTTAGCTGGTTTTTTACCATTTCAAGATGATAATATTATGGCTATGTATAAGAAAATTCACAAGGGTGATTTTAAGTGTCCACCTTGGATGTCATCTGATGCAAAAAAGTTGATAGTAAAGATGTTGGATCCGAATCCGAGAACTCGGATTACTGCTTCAAAGATTATGGAGTCTAATTGGTTCAAGAAGACTGTGCCAAGGACTATGAGGAGTAAGGAGGAGGAAGAGTTTGCTCATGTGGGAGATGAAGATTGGGTAGGAAAGGTGAAAAAGATTGAGTCTTTGAATGCTTTTCATATCATTTCTTTGTCGGAGGGGTTTGATTTGTCTCCGTTGTTTGAGGAAAAGAAGAAGAAGGAGAAGGAACAGTTGAGATTTGCAACAACAAAGCCAGCTAGCAGTGTGATTTCGAAGCTGGAGGAAGTGGCTAAAACGTCGAAATTCAGCTTAAAGAGGAGTGATTCTAGTGTTAGATTGCAGGGGCAAGAGAGTGGGAGGAAAGGGAAGTTGGGAATTTCTGCTGATATATTTGCTGTGACACCTTCATTTCTGGTTGTGGAGGTGAGGAAAGCTTGTGGTGACACATTGGAATATAATCAGTTCTGCAGCAAAGAGCTTAGGCCAGCACTCAAGGACATTGTTTGGAAATCAGCACCTGAGAATCCAACAATTGCTTGAGTTAATAAAAGCTACTTTTAGATTCATGTGTTAGAGAAATTGAATTTGTTTAGTTTTGTTCTTTTTGTTGATGCTTAGATGTTTTCTTGAAATTGAGACTTAATCTCTGAAGTATGTCTCTTGAATTCATGTGTTCGAGAGATGGAATTTGTTTAGTTTTTGTTCTTGTTCTTGTTGTTTAGATGTGTTCTTGAAATTGAGACGGAGTCTCTTGAATTCGTGGTTGAGTGATTGAATCGTTTTGTTCTTGTTCTTGTTGTTAAATGTATTCTTGAAATTGAGACTGAATCTCTTGAATTCGTGTTTGAGTGATTGAATCGTTTAGTTTTGTTCTTGTTTTTGCTGTTAGATGTATTATTGAAATCGAGACTTAATCTCTGAAGTATGTCTCTTGAAATCATGTGTTTGAGTGATTGAAACGTTTAGTTTTGTTCTTGTTGTTTGATGTATTCTTGAAATTAAGACGGAATCTAAAGTATGTTTCTTGAATTTATGTGTTAAGAGGATTGAATTTGTTCAGTTTTATCCTTGTTCTTGTGGTAGAAAGCTGAACCAGGAGTATCCCAAATCACTATAACATCTTCATCCTTGCAACCCCATATGCTATTATATTTTGATTAGGGGGCCTACTTATGCCTTTATACACATGGGAGTACCTTATCTTGTCAATTTGCCCCTTCATTACAAAAAATAGTCAAATTTGGTGACTACTTTTAGTGTTTACTTCAGTGGGGTCTTTGAGTGGGGGAGTAATTTCCCTAGATAGTCACCCATGTTTGGGAAATTACCTAGAAATATCATTTATGTTTGTTATAGGACCATAATATCACCCAACTTGATCTTCTTTCCTCAAAATATACTTCACACAAAAAAAATATTATCTCTCTCCTAATAGGATGCCATGTCACATTATTCTTTTTTTATTATTAACATTTTTTTTTAAAATATTAGACAGCCCATATTAGACAACCCAGTAAAAAAAAAAATTACATAGCCAAATTTTTCTACCCTAGTTCTAGGGGATTTGGCGGCAAATCCAAATATGAGCTCTTCCAATTCTTCAAGAAAATATGTGGCTTCCTCTGTTTCTTCAAGAAATAAACTAATGAATTTGCATAAGGAACTGTCTCCTGAGCCGCTGTATACCTTTGATGTCGACCAAAGAAATGGCCACGAGGTAAAATTCAAGTTTTCTTCTGATTCTTTTATCTTTGAAGTGTAAATTGTGAAATAATTTGAATACCTAATATGATATTGGAGTAATCTTCTTAAAATTTAGGGGTTATTTGCTTGCTTGTTTTTGAATAGGATATTTCTATTGTTTGAATCTGCCTAAGCTTTGAACAGATGTTTATAGTTTGTGTAAAAATCATTTTTTTATCATGAACAAGAAACCTTTGATTTTTTACAAGCAACAGATGTTTATAGTTTTTGTAAAAATCAATGTTCCTAATATCTAGTTTATCTCTAAATATCCAACTCCAGAAGTGGATTGGTACTATGTTTTGGTTTTACAAAATGTCTGTAGGCTCCTAATACTAAGTACTTTAGTTACGTTGTGGAATGCCTACATTAGGAATTGAATTGTTTGTGCCCCTGCTATGTAGTTCTTGTCTTTCTAGCTATAAGCTCAATGCAAATCAAGTTTATTTGTTTTATTGAAATTATTGTATTTTGATAAAGAAGAACGAGTCTAATCTGTGGACTGTGGCTTCAAAAGATTTGAAGGTATAGAGCAAAGGAATTTTACACAATAGTTATATATGAAGATTAGTGCAACAGGACATGGCCTTAAGTACATACATATGCATATATCAGCAATCCCTCAATATAGTGACATGTTGCTTGGACTCTTCAACAATATCAATGAGTGTGTGTCGGATTCTCCAAAATAGTGTATTTATTGAGAATCCGACACGAGTGCGGCACTGAAAGTGAAAATTCCACGCAACTTAGCTGGTGTTCACTCAAGAAATGATTCAAAACAAATTTCAACTGTCAGTGACTAACATATATAGATAAAATTCTTTTAGCAGTAGAAAATCAAAACAGAATGCTTGAATACTATTGAAGCTTTTCTAGTGCAATATTAGTGTTGTTTTGATAACTTTCTGCTGCTAATTTTGGTGCGATTCTAGTGCCCTTTAGAGTGAATAAATTTATGCATATTAAAGAAAACACTTAGTGTTACTTCTAAATGAACACTGTAGTATTTTTCTTTCATTCATCTGGACACAAGGAAACGTTTTGCTTCTCAACATCATTTGCTTATTGTAGGAGTATCCAGATGCAACAACATTGCAGTTTGAATCTTTTTTGAGTCGTATTAACAGTAAAAATATAAATGTGAATATTGGAGAAGAGACTGATAATGTTAAGGATCCTATCGATGAGGAAGATTTTCATGATTCAGATTATAATATTTCTGGTGAAGATGATGACTTTCAGGAGGTTATAGTTGTAAACAAAAATGTGAAAGGGAGGGGACGACCAAAAATTGCACCAGGCTCTATCAATGTGCCATCTAGTTCTGCGATTGTAGTACCACCACAGGTTGTTGATACCGAATCTGATTATGTAGATTCAGATGAAATGTTGGAGGAGGTTGAGTCTGAAAAAGAAGAAGATAAGCTTCAGGAAAAAGTTACCTATGTGGAGTATAATGAAGAGAAACACAAAGACGAGCCAATATTAGAGCTAGGGATGACGTTTGGAAATTTTACAGAATTTAAACAAGCTTGCATGGAGTGGGGTATTAAAAATAGAAGAGAGCTAAAGTTTTATCCCAATGATACAGAGAGGGTGGTGTGTATTTGCAAGCGAAAAGACTGTCCATTTAGAATTTATGCTAGCAAGTTAAGTCAAGATGATCCTACTGTGCAGATCAAATCTATCAATTTGACTCATAAGGGTGGCATGGTGTTTGATAATCCCCACATGACACCAAAATATATAGCTAGAAGGTATTTTGAAATTTTTAAAGTTGATCCAATTTGGAGTATAAATGGAATCATAGCTACCGTAAGAAAGGACCTCAATTATACAATATCATATAAGAAGGCATGGAGAGCCAAAGATCAAGCTCTCAAATGGGTGGTTGGAGATGAGAGCCTTCAATATGGTAAGCTTTTATCATATAGAGCAGAGTTATTGAATTCTAATCCTGGATCAACTGTTGTGATTTGGAGAAATGAAGAAAAGTTTCAGGGATTTTATGTGTGTTTTGGTGCACTGAAAGAAGCATTTAAATCAGGGTGTAGGCCCTTCATTAGCCTAGATGGATGTTGGCTAAAAGGAAACTTTGGAGGAAATTTATTGTCGGCAGTTGCTATAGACCCTAATGATTGTATTTTTCCTGTTGCCTATGCTGTCATAGCTCAAAATGAAAGTAAAGAAACTTGGAGTTGGTTCTTGGAGATTCTCAGTGAGGATCTAGAAATAAGAAACAGTCATCACATAGCGTTTATGTCGGATAGACAAAAGGTATATCGTTTTACAGTTAATATATTTTTATTTAATTTACTTTGGCATTGTCAATTAACTATTTTAAATAATTATGCGCAGGGCTTAATTGGAGCAGTTAAGGACTTGTTTCCTTTTGCTGAACACAGAAGTTGTGTTAGGCATATGTACCAAAATTTCAGAGGAAAACACAAAGGCAAAGCTTTGAAAGATTTGGTGTGGAGTGCAGCAATTGCCAGTAATGAAATAACATTCAAGAAATGTATGGAAAAAATTGAGCAAGAAGATAGAGAGGCAAGAAATTGGTTCAACCATCCAGAAAGACCATTTCAAAGTTGGACTAGAGCCTTATTTAAAACAAATAGTAGATGTGATATGTTGCTCAACAATTTGTGTGAAAGCTTCAACAAGTAAGTTCAAAACAAAATTATTTTTCTGTCAATAGTTATTTATATAATACTAATGCATATATTTTTTAGGTATATACTTGATGCCAGGGATAAACCAATCATTACAATGCTAGAAATGATAAAGAATAAGCTAATGAAGAGAATGCATAGCAAGAGAATCTGGATTGAAAAATATCAAGATAAGATTTGCCCCAAAATTGTCAAAAAACTTAACAAAATTAGTAATGAGGCTGTTATGTTTAAACCTGACTATTCAGGAGGACCAAAGGTGTTGGTTAATGGACCTGGGGGACCATATGTGGTGGATATGATGGCTAAGAGTTGTACTTGTCGGAGATTTGAGCTAACTGGATTGCCATGTCCTCATGCCTATATCAGTATTATTGATAACAGTGAAAAAGTGGAAGATTATGTGAATCCATTCTATCATATTGATACCTTCAAGAATGTGTATTCTCATTACATCAACCCAACAAATCATGAAGATCATTGGCCAAAAATATTAAATGGTGGACAAGTTTTTCCTCCTAATGTTGTGAAGAAAAAGAGGGGGAGGAAGCCCAAAAATAGGAAGAAAGAGCCAGAAGAATTAGAGAAGCAAAAAGCTGCTGAAACTACTAAAAAAAGAGCTCGAAAGAAGACCGAAAACATGAAACCTCAGAAGTTGTCAAAAAAAGGCTTTGTAAAAGGAAGGTGTTCAATTTGCAAGGAGGAGGGTCATAATGCAAAAGGTCATTATAATGTGCTCAAAAAGGTTGTTGGCACATCTTCCAATCAATCTCCAGATCAGACCTTAGAGCAAGCTGAAAATGATGACTTCTGGGACTATTCTAAATTTTATCATCCAGAAATGTGAGTAAATTCCCAAATGAATTTGAACTTCACAAAGCAGTCAAATACAACTCAGGTAATGAGTTTTTTATTTGTTTTTTCTTTCATTAGTTTCATTGTTTAGTTATAGCTTTTTTTCCATTGCTTTTATTGCTTAGATTTTTTTCTATATTTGCTCAGGTGTATGCTGAATCTGTTGATTGATCTTCCACTAAAAAGTGAAGAAATCATTTTGAAAGAGAAGAAATGAAGGATTATGTAGTTGCTTTGCAGAAGGAGAGAAACTCTAGCAAACATTTGAGATTATGTATTCGTGTCTTTTGTTAGTTATGTGAAGCACTTCTTTAGACACATGATCTGTCTTCTTTTTGCTAAAACCTCTGTGGTAACATTATGGTCTGCTACAGTGTGCTGTTGCCACTTGTCTATAAAATATTATTTAGTTGTAAATATAGCAAATCATGACACGCTTTTTTGAAGCGTTTATGCTAAAAAAATTATTTTGAAGATCAAATTTGTTTATAAGGCGGTGATAAATTTTTTATTAAATTTATTGTCTTCTTCATCAGCTTCAAGGAACTAGTTTAATTTTTTCCTCGACAGCAAGGCTAAACTTTTGTATGGATATAACGACAAATACTCGTAAATGAAACATAGGATAAAGATTTTCGCTATAAAATTGAAGTAACTAGATTTTCATAGAGAATGGATTAATGCTCTCTTATAGATATATTAAACAAGTTGTCATTTAAAGAAATAAAAAATGTTAATAATAAAAAAGGAATAATGTGACATGGCATCTATTAGGAGAGAGATAATATTTTTTTTGTGTGAAGTATATTTTGAGGAAAAAAGATCAAGTTGGGTGATATTATGGTCCTATAACAAACATAAATGATATTTCTAGGTAATTTCCCAAACATGGGTGACTATCTAGGGAAATTACCCTTGAGTGGGGTGAAGTCGTAACAAGATAGCCCGTATGTGAACTTGTGGCTAGATTGAATCCTTCGCAATGGACATGTATTCTTGAGATTGGGACTGAATCTCTGAAGTATTGTCTCTAGAATTCATGTGTTGAAGAGGATTGTATTTGTTTAGTTTTGGTCTTGTTCTTGTTGTTAGATGTATTCTTGAATTTGAGACTGTATATTGATTATGTCTCTTTTTGTTTTTTATTCAGTGTTCGATGTTCACATTTGACCCTAATTAATCTTAAATTCATGCTCAAAAAGATAGGGTACTGCTATCTTGTTTTTATTTTATGGAGTGCTTTTGTTGGTGTGATGGCAATTTGCTTTTCTTTGGTAGGCGTTGGCCTGATAATTCAACAGCACTTTGTCCCCTTTTCATTTCTTATCCATGTTGTACTTGTAAGATTTTGAAGAATGACTATTATCAATTTGGTGCCAAGGGTCTTTCGAAAATAATCCATTTATTTCTATGAGATAAGAGTAAGGTATTCGTATAATCTATTCTTCCAATACTCCACTTGTAGAAACACAAAGGTATGTTGTATTATCAACTTGAATTTAAGGTGAAAAGGACCTCACACAGGTGATTGGTGCAATCCACGAAAGATTCGTATCGACTTCTTGTGCGATACTAACTATTTCATGTGTTGGTGGAAAGTAGCATATACCTAATAAAAATAGTCCATTCAATGAAAAGAAAATAGGAAACAAGCAAAAAAAAAACTTGAGGATGAATTTATATGACAAGGTACATTTGAATACAACAACAATAGATTATATGAAGTTACTTATCAAGAACTCTTGAACAAGATAAACCAGTTGAATAAGAGGTGTAATTTGACAAACAACAATCTCTCTGCACATTGAAGAACTTGACATGTTTCTTCTGGATCATACATTCACTTACGATTAGAGGTGAATCCAAAATTTAAAGATATAGATATTCAATGAACAAATATATACAGGATTTGCTCCGAAGTAGCTGAATTCTGGCCCGTACTTTCCATGCTAGCTCCGTCCCAAGGCCTATCCTGGCAAGAGAACCAGACTGAATCCTGCTAGCTCCGTCCCAAGGCCTATCCTGGCAAGAGAACCAGACTGAATCCTATCGTCTAACTCGAATTCCTGCTTTGTGGATCTGCTGCTGACTTTAAAACACAGCTCAGTTAGTCTGAATCCACAGATATATCTCCATTAAAGGAATGTTATTTGCCTGTCATTCTGCAGTTACCTTGAGCATGTTATTCCATAATTGTATCAACCATGTCCAAGGTGAACTCGGCGCAAGTAGCTCAGTTAGATCACTGATGCTTGCAGCTGGAATATTGGTAAAGCTGTTACCACAAAGATTCAACTCCACCAAAGATGATAAGTACCCAAGATTACATAGGGTGCCTCCGGCCTCTGTCTGAGATATTGCAGCAACTAGTATCAAGCATTGTCAATGAACAAAGACGAGATAAATTAGACCCGTGGAGTTTTGACCTTTTCCTGGAAGCCAAAAGGAGAAGAATGAGCTATCTACTTGTAAACCCAAAGCATTACATCCACGAAAAGACAAGTGTTCGGATGGCTGTGCCATCACAGTGGAGCTCCTCTAATCCCGTTAAAAGTCCCACATCATCTGATATTTTTTCGAGTCTTGAGCACCCGAATAGAGCAAGTGTTCTTAAAGACACTTCAATCTAAAAATACTGCTTGGGAGATTCTCAAGATACTTGCAGTAACTAAGATTTATCAAACATTCAAGCTAACCCCTGGAAGGTTCTCAAGTGATGCACGTACCTCTCCCAAAGAAGCTCCATCCAAGTACACTTTCGAAAAACGATTCATTTCTTCTTCTATTTTTTCAGAAACTTTTCGAGTTTTAAGCAGGCTGATAGAATCAAAACCTCAACACTTTCAAGATTACTGGTACCTGAAAAATCCGAGGTCCTTACTAGCTTCTGTGATTGACTAAGGTTGATGAAACAAATCAACCTTACTAGAACCTGTCATACTGAAACAAATCAAACAGCAAGAAAGCGAAAGAGCCGGATAATTAGTACTCTGACCATATATAAACGTTGGAGCCTTGCCAAAGTTGTGTAATTCGGCTATCTTTCAACTTCAAACCAACAAGCTTTTCTCCCCCGAAAACTAACAGACAGATTTCTTGATGGACATCCAACTCAACAACCATGAAGAAAATCAGGACCCTGACGAGCATTTGTATTTTGGATACTGAGAAACTGCACTACAAGTTCAGTCACATGCCTTCGATCTTTTCAACGCCCTGATTATTAAGAAAGAACAAACAAGCAAAAAGGAAAATTGGAGAAAGAAGTATGATCATGGATATTTATAAAGGTACATCATACATCAGTTGCTGCTTGAACTAATAACTAATTAGAGATTTATCATTTGTGCACTATGTTGCTTGGACTCTCCAAAGTTGATGCCACACACGTGTCGGATCCTCCGAAAATGCACTACTTTGGGAGGATCCGACATTCACCCACCGCCATTTTTAACGAGTCCAAGCAACATAGTTTGTGCAAACACTTAGTAAATCTCCTCTAAATACATGAAAAATATTCCCAGGTATCCACAACCTACTATATCTTCTTTAATCATCCGAAGCATCTTGTCGAGTAATATACCAACCGATTTCTTGTATCAATTGATGCATTAAAATCCGACCTTGTGAAACCATAATCAGAGATTTCTCCATGAGAACCTTTATGCCAATAACGGGACTAAAATTAAAACTCTCTAATATTCTTATCACTGATTATTCTTTCTTCTTCCCCTTAAAGAAACACACAATATCTAGTAATATGGCTTTTGTTAACTTGACAAAAACGATGTTTATACTCAACATGTGTGCTACATAACCAAAGAGCATAAAGACTAAGTCTTGAAACTGAAAGAAGCCATGTAGGAATTAAAGCATCTTCAAGACCATGGATTTCAACTTTTACCATTTATACACACAAGAACACTTTTTGATAAAGAAGATGGAAATGGAGGTATTTCCTTCATTTCATAATATATAATTGATGAGGGGGTGAATTCTTTTCCGAAGGATTTAACCGTTCCCGTCCTTTGCTCATGTTGTCTCCTATAGAGATAGATTGATATGGGTTTTCTACTTCTTATAACCTATCCATTTCTACTCAACTGTTCAACGAGTGCTATAATGATCCAAGGGAATATCTCCTGGCTCAACATTAGTCAACGTTGTGTGGTGTCACATACCATGAAGACGACAACCACAACTATCAATTGTTTAAATATATATGTTCAAATGAATTTCACCCAAGGATGTGCCTATTAATAGTGGTCAATAAAGTGAGAGGAGAACTACGAGATCTCAAGTTCATACCTTAGTGGAGGCAAGGTGTTTTGTTCTCATTTGTTAAGCCTTGGCGGACAATGTTACCCGATGGGCTGGTACATATGTTGTAGAGGTATCAGGTACCCGGTGAAATGATCGAGGTGTGCGCAAACTACCTGGCCCTGACATCACCGTAATTAAAAAATATTTAGTGAATTCAAGCAAGTGATGGCATGAAACAAAAAGTAATCACATATCTCCTAATATCTTAGCATTGGAGCAAAGCAATATGTTGATGGCATTCATATCAAGAAGTTTATACAAGCTAGATAAAAGAAAACTTTAAAGCAGAATAGCAAGTTAATGAATCGCACAAGCAACAGTATATGATCACAAGAGTACCACTGGCAACTATTTCATGGAAGACACAACAACAGTATATCATCGATACAATATTCTACGTAATCTGGAAGCATCAAGAAGAAAGAAGTAGAATTCACTTGTATCAAGACTATGATCACTTCACTTCACTGACATATTTACTAAGGCATTAAAGTATGAGGGCAAGATTTAGTTGGTTCATATATTTTTTCGGGTTCTTAGTTCCCCTTCTCCATTTACCACTATCAACTGTTAACACCATCCATTAAACAGCCAAAGCAGACTTCAATTACCAAAACAAACAATCTAAATCCACCAAGACAAAAATGAAAGTTACAGTTCTTAATGCTATATTTGTTCAATCAAAACCAAATCCCCAAATTTTGATTAGTCAATTAGATCTATCTGGACAAAGGAATCACTAAGAAATGCATGTGAAAAACAAACGACAAAACCAAAAAATAAGTGAAAACCAAACCAAAAAAAAAACTAACATAGTTGATTTGAGTTCATATTTATGGAAACTGAATCAGACCAAACCATGAACATCCTTAGACACGAGAAATGAGAACTATGTTATTTCTTCAGGAGGAAAGCTATTATTCCATGAATGAAGTAACCAAATCGAGCCAAGGTCCTATTTCATTTGAAGATGCATCGAGAAGAAAGAATTCAAACTCATTTTTATCAAGACTTTGATCAAGTAAGTCATATATTTTCTATGGCCACAATGAGTTATGACGACTTTGCAAGATTTCGTCTTTTGATGGAGTCCCAAGCTAAGACGGAAGTTTAACAAATGAAGTTGATAAATTTAATTAGTACTTTACATTCTCGGTTCATTGGAGCAAATCAAGCAAGAAGAGGAAATATCAACTCTACATATGTGTTCTTCCTTCTAACCTAGTCTTTTTTACCATTTTCCCTCCGCCATATTTTTAGGGAGAGTTGGACTTTATGTATCGTAGTGTACTAGTTTGATTGTTCAAAGCCATTATATAGGTCTTTTAAGTCTTTTGCAGGATTACACTTACTTAAGAGTACATAAGAACTTGGATGATTAATGGAAGAAAGTACTCAACTCATCGATATGTCAAAGGTGATTAATTTAATTATAGACTATTGATTTTCTCCATCTGAAAATTTCGAACTTGTTGGCAAATGGGAACACTGAATGGGGTGAATCAAATGAGTACTACGGTTTTGTATTTCTTATGGAAGACGCGGCATTACTTTGTGTACAAACAAGAAACCTCTGCAACTGTTTCTACTTTCGGAGATAATAATGTCACATTAGCCTCATTCATAGTGCAATTTGAGTTCAGAAATTGTTGGAGATGCTACATACATGTCACAACAGATCGAAACCTACCGTATTTATGTAGACAATAACTCTACTATTGCTTTGGGCAAAACCTATATTATATGAATGAAAGTATAAGCACATCACTGCAATATTCCATTTCATTTGAAAGCATCAAGAAGAAGGAAAGTAGAAATCACTTATATAAAGACTATAATCGGCAGAAGTATGAAGACTATACGGATGCATCTATTTAGCAGCAGGTTCATCTGCACATAGAACTTCCAATGCGGAACATAAATTTATGTGAAAAATTCACTGAAATTGCAATAAATAGTAAAAATTACAAAGGGTTCAATGCTAAAAATCTTGAAGGTTGAACCTAGAAAGCTTAAATCCTGAATCTTTCCCCACATCTACTCCAACAATTTCTTTTCTATGCAAAATGCTACTAGGTCCTCGCAAAGTCCCACCATGTAACATATCCCTCGATTTATTAGTAGAGATAAACACCTTTACTGCCTCAAGTTACAGTAACATTTCACTATGGTATCACTAATTCCACCAAAAACAAAAGTAGACTCAAAACTAAATCCCCAAATCTTGACTACTCAAATAGATCTGTTTGAAACAAAAGTTATCACTTCAAACTCAATCACCCAATTTCAAAAGACACAAACTTGAAACTATATTGTAGCCACACTGATAACATTATAAGGATTATATGCTAAAGTTAGCAGCTTTGTATACACCCAAAACCTATATGCTCAAACTCTTCAAAAATGTCAACTAATGCGTGTCAAACATCACTTTTAGGGGATTCGACACGAGTACAATATAACATTTTTAGAAATTCCGAGCTACATAGCCCAAAACACAACATAACCATTAGAATTAAAACCTAAACCACATTCTAAACTTTAAAATTTATCAAATATAAAAGCTCACAATTTGAAGAAACTCCTAACCTGTAAGAGGTACTTTTTCAACTTCCATTGATAGCAATATTCAAAGTTCTATTCTTTACTAATTTTTCTTCCTTGCCCTCTGCAAAACATATAAAATTACTTCATAATATTGAAAAGAAATTAGCTCATCGAAACCTACATAAAATATAACATGATCTCACATATAAAAATAAACAAATCCTTAGCATTTCAATAAACAAATCAACTTACAACACAGATTTCATGTCATCCTATATACTAATGTCGGTGGCGGCACCAGAATTTTCACTAAGAAGTTTAAAATATGAAAAAGTAAACATGCAAAGAAGTTAAAAGGGTTCACTATCTATTATATACATATACATATAAAAGATAATTTCAATAACATATATAAATAGTATAATTTTCAGCCAAAGAAGATTCGGATATACCCCTTTTCCCTACTTGACTCCATCACTACTCAATATAATTTCACGAATGAGACACTACAAAAGATAGATGCAGGCAAATCTCACCCTATGACCTTTGTATAAGAGTATAGAGATTGTTTTCGATACACCCTCCACTCATAGTACCCAATAAATTCTCAAAATACTAATAAAAATATGAATATTTGCAGTTTTTTTTCTGTTAAAATGAGAACAGTAAACAGGGTTACCTTACAAATCCACAAAACCTCAAAACTGGAAACTTTACTTTTCTTGATCTGCTGCTGCTAGATATTTTCCAACAAAAAAAAACTACTAGAATAATAAAGTTTTAAACTTTGTAAAAGATAATATCAATACAGAAATCCCAAAAAAATAAAAAATAAAAATTGGTTCAATAGTCAATGTGAATTTATTTTTCTGGTCAGTGTCATGTCTATTTCTAGGGTGCTATAAAAGAGAGAATTCCTTTTTGCTACCTAAATTCATTGTATCCATCTTTTTCACATTTTTCTATAGTTCAGCGAGTTCAACTGAGCAAAAAGTTCAATATATATATATATATATATATAATCACATGGATTATGAAATCACTAACCTATAGATCTTCAATTGAGAGATTTATATCATATCGATATCGAGATAAATTTTGAATTTGATTCGAAATAATTATTCTCTAACTTTCTTCATATAGGAGGGAGTATGCTACTATATCTCTACTCTAGAAATCTATATAGATAATATTCAATATTGTGCTTTTTGACCTTGACGAATTTTCACTAAGAGAATTCGATAATTAATATCAAATAAATTCCTTTCCACTCACTATTCCCAAAATTCACCCTAATAAATAACAAAACTGGTAAGTCTACCTGGCGGTACACCATAGGTTAGGCCAATCCGATCCTCTTCCACTAGGGTTTGACTCATTGCATTTCTCCCTTTTAACACAATTGAAACCAAACAATCTCACAATACAATCTAAATCTAACTCACGTACCATTTGACCCTTCCTAGAGAGATTGACAGAAAGAGAAGTGAGCACTCGCAAAATTATATATACAATATAGATCAAGAAAATTAAGTAAAAATATTTATATAATTATATGTGTATGCTCACTCTCTTCTGTCAGTCCCTCTCTTCCATGGCCATTGAATTTCAGATCTCTCAAAGAGAAAAAAAAAAAATCACTAAAATAACAACTATTTTGACTATGTTATATAAGTAAAAAAAATGGTACTTTTGTACAATCTGAATTGTCAAATAGTAGTAGTATTTTATATAATGATGATGCACATTAACCCTACACATTTAAAGGTGCTGTTAAAATGTCATGTGTGGATAGTACAAGCATCTTTTCAGCATTTTGATTAATTTTTGGTACAAGACAAAGTACAAAACAAGTTCATTTAGCTGACGTTTATTGGAAATTAAATAAGTGGGGACTCTTGTGGCCATTGATTGGTTGCTTTAAAGTTTTTTGGGTTACATGGTCAGAATCGTTTGGTCGAAAACAAGTTATCTCAAGGTTAATAAAATAAGATATTTCATATTGTATATGTGATAACTTATTTATTACTAAGGGGTTGTGTTGGTTGGGAACAAATTATTTCAAAATTAATTATGTCGAGGGATAAGTTAATCATATGGGATAACTTATCATCACTATGAAATGAATGGTGAGATAAATAGTTCAATGACTATCTAATGCCTCAGACAAAACGTATGAATTAAGATAAAATAATCTTGAATTTTATCCTAGGATTATTATATTTTAGGCTTAAGTCATCGGCGGTCTCTTAAAGTTATCCCCATAATTCATTTAGACATCTCAACTAGGGCTAGTACCTATTGAACACCTAAATTGTTCAAGACAAGTACCTATTAAACATAAAATGTTGATGTGGCAAAATAAGTATATCTCACTGCTGCTGAGCGCGTGAATGCATTCTTTTTTATTTTTTAAAAATAAATTTGTACCTACTTTCTTGACACTTGGTATGCATTGACTAAATAAATAAAAAATTAATTTAATTAAGCATTAACCTTTTAAATCATTAAAAAAAAAACTCACCCCAAAACCCATGTGCAAGTCATCTTCTTCTTCAACCCACCATTTTAAAATTTTCAAATTTCTCTGCCTTTTGTTTTGATTCATTTTTTTTTTCATTTTCTGTAAACAAATTGCCTGTTGAATTTGCAAGAAGAAGAAAAAAAATCGACTATTGGAGTTAAAAAGTTGACTAATATTTGTGCATCTTTATTTTCAATAACTCCGATCGAGCAACCATCACCATTCATTAAACTTATTAAAAATGTTATAAATTTTTTTGATATGTCGATTTTGAAATAATTTATCGAGGTCGATTATTTTTACAAAAATCGTAATAGCCGCAGGAGGAAAAGAATATAACGAAGAAAAAGAAAGAGGAAAGGATTTGGTGGGTGAATTCGGGATGAGGTGGGGCTAGACATTTTTTTTTTGTTATCGCCGGAGGAATCAATGGTGAATGGTGATGGCGGAATGACAAAGAAGAAGATGAAGAAGAAAGGGCAATAGGTTAGGTGGGGATGGGGGGAGAGATATTTTTTTAATCAATTTAATTATTTCTATATTATTAAAGGCAGGAAATTATTTTTTATTTTTCAAAAGTAAAACTATGGGCCCATGTGTCGTAATTCTATTCGTGATTTTGTCAAGATAATGTGTGTGAATTACACGCACAATATTTTTAAAGCTAGTTGTCATTTTATGTTCAATAGATAAATATTCATTAATATTAAAGTGTCGAATAGGTAAGAGTCTCAATTGAGGTGTCTAAATGAATTATGCGGAAAACTTTAAGAGGCTATCAATGACTTAAGCTTATATTTTATATCTCACACCAAACGACTCATAAGATATAAATACTGAGATAAATAATCTTATGACTACCTAATACCTCCAATTAGTATGGAGGATAAAACAATCCTTCATTTTATTTCTGGGATTATTATCTAGTATATCTCACACCAAATAACTCTTTAGAGTTATGTATTATTCCTAGTAATGCTGAAATTAATTATAAAGTCATTTGTTTACTTATTATTCTATTTTATTTTATTTTTCATAAAATATTATATAGATTATCTCATAACTTATACGTAAATTAAGTATGCTAGTTTCTAATTAAATTGCAAACCAAATACATAAATAACTTATATCCTAAATAACTATCAGACATAATATTACTTATGCATAATTTAATACATGTATAACGTACCTTTATACCTCCAAATCAGCTCCCAGATAACCCCTACTTGATATTCGAATTTGTAACGAAATTTGATTAGATTTAAATTTGTGTTGAAAAATCTTACCTAAAAAAATAAAATATTCTTTAATTAAGATAACTTTATATTCCGCAGGACTCAAACCCAATTATTTTAATGTCCCTATGCATGATGAAAAGATGTCTTCTGAAGTTGGAAACCCTATGAACATGCTTGCGTTTTCTTTTCAAAGAATAGTGACTACTAAAATGATCAAGTTAATCACTTTAACCAATGTGCTTAAGTTAATCACTTTATCCAAAACAGTGATTAGACAAACTTAAGTAATCACTATATACTAATTAGTGGTTAGACTTAGCATCAATCAAGTGGCTAGTCACCAGTGTGTATCTGAACATGTTTCTAACTTTTTTATAGTTATGGCCCAAAAGTTTCTTTTTCTAAAAAAAAATGGTGTATGATTAAATTATCATACTGCAAATTCAATTGTTTAAATTGAAACCCGTCAATCAAATTCAGAAAAATCAACATATATTAATACAGACAAAAGACACTCATAATCATGAATTCATGTATTACGATCCCAAAACACCAAAAAATGTTGTTTGTCAGGGCAAATATGGATCACCGAATCATTGTTTATTGATCGATCAAATTTCAAGCCAATCAAAGTTTGTTGATCAAATTCACGAAAATCAACTAACATGTACTAATACATATAATAAGCATCCATAATCATGAATTCATATTTCAGGATCTCAAAACACCAAAAAAAAAACATTGTTTGTCATATAAAGTATTAATCATCATGCCATTTCCAATGGATCAACCAAATTCCAGACCAATCAACGTCTGTCAATCAAATTCACAAAAATCAACAAGTACTAATACACAAAAAAAAATCAAATCATAAATTCGTGTTCATGACCCCACAATGTAGAAAAAACAATGTTTGTCATAGTAACTCGGTGAGTATTGGTCACTAGGTCGTTTCCGATAAACCGGTCAAATTTCACCTAAGGGGATGAAATTGAAAAATATAAAGTTGAAATTGGGCTTACATTAAATTTCAAATAGCCCATGTTGTGTAGACTCTTTGGCCCATTTTATTTGGGCTAGTAAAAATCATAGGGACAAAAACTAAAGCTTTTTTTTTTCAATTTCTCTCACTGTATTAGTTTTCTTCCCTTAGCTTCCTCTTTTGGTTGTCAATGGCGTTGGAAGCATACGCATCACAACATACTGATAAAATTCATACAGATGTTCTTTCACAAGCTCGAATTTCTTGTTACAAGGTATGATTTTGCACTATTTTTTGTTCTTTAAGGTCCAAAAATGTATATGTTGATCAATCTTGATTAGTGGCGGAGTTAAGATTTTGAGTTTATGGTTTGTGATTCTAAAGTCAATAGATTAATGGGTTATTGATAATATTTGTATTGAACCAACACCCCTTCGCTGGAAAATTATACTGTTTAGCTAAGTTAAAGTTTAGTTCTTTTAGAAGGCTGTGATTGGTCCAAAGTGCGGCAGGTCACAGATGGATTTCTCGGGTATCAAAAAAAAATTAGTTCTTTTATCCAAATACATCATGTTGACACCCCCTTTGTAAATTTTTTGGCTATGACCCTGATCTTGATAAAACTAATTGAAGCTATTGAATTGTTGTTTATAAAGGCAAGAGATGCATTTTATTCATGTTTGGAGAAAGAATCGAACAAGGAACCTACAGAAATCGCGACAGTTGGGCTTTTATACCCTGTTGAATGCAAGAAAACCAGGGAGGAATATGTGAAACAATGTAGACCTACTTGGGTAAGGTTATTAAAGCTTTAAACTTAACGGATATCGGTTCTTTTTTCTATATGGATTGTGGGATTTTAGCTTTTTTCTTGATGTATTGGTGTTTATTTGTGTCGGTTTTGGTATGCATAGGTTAAGCATTTTGATAGGCAGTATTGTGGTAAGAAGAGGGTTCAGAGACTTTTGGATGATAATGACTCAAGGGGAGGTGTGTTTTTACATCCTGAATTTTATACTTGCACTTATGTTCATGCTGATAGCCCCATGTGTTTATTGCTATATTTGATATAGACTATCGAGTTTTCCAAGTGCCAAGCTCAAATTGGTAAAGGTTGCATTTTTATAGTGAACGGGGAACTCCCATTTCACTTCTAACATTTGTTTAAGTTAGTATAAATCAATTTTTTCAAAGGTACGCTTAAAGGTTGTCATCAAGGATCTGAGACATACTTTTCCTTGCGAATGAGCGTAATCATGAAGAAGTGACTCTAACCAATTGATGTTTCCTTTTATCTTCATTTTTTCTTTTCAATTTAGTCTTGTACTACACATACATATTTGTATTTTCTTCCCTCCATTTGCGCCTTTCATCATTAAAGTTCACTCCTTATTTGCACTTAAAACATCAACAAATATTAGAGTTCTTTTGCGCTTTTCGCCTGTGATAACAATGGTATATATGAGCTCAAGAGAGGCATGGCCTGATTCAAAGGGTCCTCCACCTCCAACAATGAGGTTCAAGGTTTGAGTAACCTAGGGAGCAAAAACTCCTGGGAATGTGGGGGTGGGGGTGGGGGTGTCAGGTTCATATCAAAAAAAAGAAAAACAATATAAAGGAGATATGTGTACGTGCAAGCATCAAATAAATTGTGACATTCTAGTTACTTTTGAACTGCTATCCTAATTGGTGTTTCAAGTTTGCCTGTTTAATTTTCATGTGAGTGATTGATAGCAAGTCTTGATTAGTAAGAATTAGTTGTTTATTCTTTCTCCTTTTCTCAAGAGTGTTTTGTTGGATTTATTGGCTTGGGTTGAACTATTCTTGCAGGGGTTTAAAGCTTGGTTTTAAGGAAGAGGCTAGTGCATAACTCATTGTCGTGGTAAATTTGTTGGCTGATTCTTGCTTTGAATGTTCAGAATTTTCATATTAGAACAGGAGTACTAAACATGTTGAATTTCTAGGGATCAACCATTTGAGTGACCTGCTTCTTTTCATATTGGTGACTTGTTCTACGTGAGTTTAGAAGATCCTGAGACTGTATTTTACTTGCAGAGTGCAAGTAAATGTAATGTGGAGTCTCTGCCTTCAGAATAGGAGTTCAACTCTTATAGTTATACAGTTTCTTGAGTGAAGTACTTTTCTGCTACTCTTTTCAGTTTAGTATGCAGAGTGGTATTTATTTGGATTAGGATCTTTATTCTTTTGCTTTTGTTCTTATATGGTCAAAGTTGAACATGTTTTACAAGGCTGTCATAATGCCACTATGATGGAAGTTGATTGATTTATAACAAGTGAAACCATTTTGATGTTCTTTGAAATGTGAAACTAAGGGGAACTTTTGTCTATTTTTACTGAAAAACAAGGTAAACAATTTATGTTATTGTGACTTCTTCCTCTATGAAGTGAAAAAATACATTACTTTTACTAAGCTGTTTTTACTTTCCCTGCTAACTGCTACAACAACAACATACCCAATGTAATCCCACTAGTGGGGTTTGGGGAGGTTGGGGTGTACGCAGACCTGACCCCTAGTCCCTACCTTGTAAGATAGAGAGGTTGTTTCCGATAGACTTTTCCTGCTAATTGCTGTAGTAAAAAAATGCTATGTTGAAAAGTACCTAAGGTTAGTGTTGGCATAATGAAGAAAGGCACAAAACTTATCCCCAATAAAGCACTTGAATGGTGGATATGTATTTTAAGAGAGTTACTTGACTGATGTTTTGAGCGATTGAAACAAAAGAATAGGAACTCCAATGGCTACTAAGAGGTAGATTAATGCTAGAAACTAAGGAAAAGGATCTGTTTAGGCCTAGCAAAGGTTGCTTGGATCCTTCAAAAATGTCATCGAGTGTGTCAGATCCTTGAAAGTTGCTTGTTTTTTGAGGATCCGATACAGTTGCGGCGACATCAGTATTTCAGAGAATCCGACTAACATAGCTTTTAGGTTCTGATGCGTAAAATATAGGAGGCATCAAGCCAAGACTTACTAGTTTGCTTTTTAAAAAAAATTATTATTTGCAGTGGTTTGTGTCTTTACTGTGTATTTCAGAGTTGCGTATCACTGCGAACTATTTTGTTCTATCAACGTATGAATGATCAAGAGCTTTCTCAAAGTTACTATTTTCCTTCTATTGTATTTAAGAAAATCTAGTATAAATCCCTGATACACTTGAGCCGGGGCCTGTTTATAGCGTACTTAAACCAAAATGTTAAAGAAGAAAACCATAGGTGACAAGCAAACTTCAGCTTCCTCCTACATTCTTGGAACGTTGTTCTAATTTATGTTGCTCAGATTCTCCAAAAAAATGCTCACACTCGTGTTGGATCCTCCAAAAATGAATTACTTTTGGAGGATCCAGCACACACCTGGCGGCAACATAGGTTCTAATGATGAAACTAGTTGTTCTAATAAGGCATCTGAAGATGCAGATTTTTCTTGGAGATTTCTTCCCTCTCTCTGTGTTTCTGCTGATATCAACACACACTATTTGTCAATGTTACTCGCATTTGTCCCGTGACATTATGTGGTTTTATCAGTGATGCTTCTTGACAATTGGGAAGCTACTTCAGCTGAAACTTCTACGTGATATCATGATCAATTATTTTCTTAAGCTCCTAGCAACATGAAAGAATTATCACGTATGAAGTCGAGAAAGGAGTATAGTGAACAAATTAATGTCTTGGGAGGGGAACCCCAACTCTATAGTTTACATTTTTGTATAGGAAGTTACAGACACATTTGCTAGCTGCATGTGATTGTAACTCTAGAAAATCTTGATTCCGTGCTTCCGAAACAATTGGACTTTGTGTTTACAAGTAGTCCTGTGTTCTCATTAGCTATCTGATCCCTCTGTTCAGCCTCCAACGCTATAGTCTAACGATTAATGAAGTGAGTGAAAATCATGGGCAAGTACACTAGCTGATTTATTCCTATTGCCCAAGTATGTGAATTACTAGGTAATCATGCTGGTAGGTACCCCAGAACTCAATTATGTGTTATAGATGTTATTAAAAAACAGATAACATGACCAAAAACTATAATAAAGCACAGGTAAAAGACAAAAAAAGTGAACTGTGATTGCAATTTGAATCATTTCAGAAATAATAACTCTAATTGTATTTTAGAGATTAAGAATAATGTAGGCAGTCATGTGTTTGTGGGCAAAACTGAAGCTCTACAAAAAGGGCATGATTTTTTCCTCTGCAACCACTTGTTGATGCATTCAGCATGAAATTCATGGCCACATTGAAGTGTGCCAATGTTATCTTCATCTTTATATTCAAGTAGGCAGATAGCACATGATTCTTGTTCCTCATCATTACCATCTTCGTTGGCGTCTATGTCCATAACACAAGTAACATAACATGTACTTCTTTCGAAATACTCAGACATATCTTGATCCACAAACTCATTAATATCGTCTTCCTCCTCCACCACCTCCTCCCCCACCCACCCACACCACCACCACCAAAAAAAAACAAAAAATAAATTTTTATCTTACAAGATCTGTTTTCTAGCTGTCTCTTCAAAAAGAAAGAGCAAGCCTCCTTCATTAGTACTACTAGTAAATTCTTTTTGAAAAGACAAAGGGACAATTATTTTAACCAAATTATTAGGCCTAGTCTTTAAATAAGATACTATAAAGTATAGGAATATAGTAATTTCCAAATGTACTTAAGACAAACTAATTATTTTCTCCGTTTAAAAAAGAATGACTTTATTTCCTTTTTAGTCAGTTTCAAAAAGAATAACCTCTTTCTTTTTTTGGTAATATTTTAATTTCAGCTTTTCACGTGGCATGTTTAAGGCCACAAGATTAAAAAATAATTTTGTACATTTGACATAACTTTAATTTAGGACTATAAGATTCAAAAGTCTTCTTTATTTTTTTAAACTTCGTGCCAAGTCAAACTAGACCATTCTTTTTTAAACGGAGGGAGTATCTTTTATATATTATAAAAATAAGTACTCCCTCACTTTTCCAGATCCTGGATTTCTGGAAAATTGTTAAGTACTAATATTCTTTTAATCACTTGTTTAGTCATATCCCCTCATAATAACGTCATTACAATCTTTTACTCACTAGTTACATATTAAAAATTCTTGAGTAACCCCTCAATAATTTTCATTTCGCAGTAGTTTAATGTCTGTTCAAATTAGAAATTACTAAAATTATACTAATATCATTTTTTTTTGAAGTCCTTGCTCCTTCCAAAGAGAATCGCTATCTTGTTTTGCTCCCTGATCTCTGGATACATCTCTCTATATTTCTCCATGAAAATTGGTTCGTTGAAACTGTCAATTTAATAGAAGCGATAAGATTAGGAATGAAGATATTCAGACAAAATGAGATTTGTCTTTGTGATGGACAAGATGAGGGAAGCGAGACTGAGATGATTTGGGCATGTAATGACTGTTGAGGAGAAGTGTAGAGGTCATGGTGCGGGAGGTTGGATATAGTAGGCATAAGGAGAGGTAAAAATGACCTGAGAACGGGAGAAGTATTGGGAAGATATTAAGATCTGACACAACTCTAGTTTACGTGTAGAGATTGCGAATAGGATAAAATGATAGAGGATAGTGGAGTGTTGTTTGTTGTAGAATAGCCTAATCTTGTAGTGTATTATTGCTTTTGATTTCTTTTATCATATTTGTTTATTGTGCTTCAATTTCGTACTATATGTTGTGTTGTTGTTATTGTTCTTTTGACTAGTTGCTATGGTTTTTTCACCATCATTTTTTCTTTGCTTACTTACTTTGCTTTGATGTACTCGAGCCGAGGGTCTTCTGGAAACTACGTCTTCACCTCCATGAGATAGAGATAAGGTCTCTACATTCTTTAAACCTCACTTGTGGAATTTCACTGAAAATGTTATTATTACATTTTATGTGATACATTTTAACTGAACACAATGTTTAAGGAAAATAAAAAGCTTTTGAAGCTTATATTCTAAAAACAAGTCATCAATATTAATATGACTATAAATAATTCCATAAAAGTACAAAACAAGAAATATAAAATCAAATTGCTTCTAAATAAATAAAAACAGTGAGTCACATTGGGATAGAAGGACTAACTCAAGTCCCGCCATTGCCCATCGTAGCTGATTGAACAGTGGAAGCTGACAAGGTAGGAGAAGACGGTCCACCGCCGTTGATGGCGGAGCCTCCGCCGAGTAGTAGTGGGTTGTTGGGTTTCATGGAGTGACACGTGGAGGTGGAAATAGCAGTGGCTAAGGAAATTGGCATAAGGCATAAGCCTTTCCCTTGAAGATACTGCATTGCTGATCCCATATCTTCTTCCATTAGCTTAGCTACCTGGTGCTCCGTCATCGTCATGCTGCTGTCGTTGTTTGCAGACGACGTCGTTCCGTTACTGCCACCCCGACCTCCATTTCCTTGTACACAATCACCTCCTCCCTGCAAATTAAAGCCAATTTATTACTCCTTAAACAAGTAATCCCACTATTTCATTATCAATAATTGTGACTATTACAACTCAAGAAAAAGTAAGGAATGTATTTTTTTTAGAGTTTTGCAGCCTTAAATATGTCGAGATATATTTACAGCAATAAGAACATGCATGTTATCAAGGTTGCGAGTAACTTTTGCCCAAATCTCTAAATATATATAAATATTTGACTATAAATTCAATTATTATTATTATATATATTAACTTGGAAATTGTTATAGGAATTCATAAAGTTTAAATCCTAAATCCGTTTCTTACTAAGATGAGATGATATGAACATAAAGGCCGATTCAGTTTAGGAATTCTTACAAAGACATCAAGTAATAGTATATAGTTAAATATTTAGTGCATTTCTTAATTTGTATATAAGGTTTTAACAAATATTATTAAATTCACATGAACTCATAATTATACTATAGATCAGTCCTTTTTGGACACCACCATCCTTCTCTAAAGATTTCTAATTTGAGCCCGGTAAATGCAAAAAAATGTAATAGGGCCTACTTTCCATTTGAGGGATTCTGTATAGCACGAATCCAAATTAATTGAAACGGAGAGTAAGAATACCGGGAGATAATAAATTTTTTGAAATACAAAATATGTCCTTTTTTTAAAAAAAACAAAGAAAAATAAAAGGGAAAGCCCTTAGCTTGGAGGTGAAAAATAGGGTGTGGTAACGAAAAAAGGTGAGCACGCGTGAGCTTTTTGTGGTTTGTCACATTCTGCTGACAGAGAATTTGAGAAGGACAGATTGGAGTTATTTTATCTGTTCAAGAATTGTTCCCATGCTTTCTCTACTGATCAAACTACTATGCCATTTTCATCCCCTGTTGATTTTTCTTTAAATGGAAAGTCTAATAGGTATATTCCTCTACTATGCACTAGCCATTGATTCTATTTCTTTTTTCCTTTATTGTACTCCATTAATAACAAATTAAAAGTACAGCAAGTGAATGGTTTTTTTAAATTTATTTCTCACACGGTATTATGAGTTTGCTAATTCAAACATTAAATGAAGAATTCTTATTAGGTTTTCATATTTAGGACTCGAACTTATACATCTGAACTCTGATTAAGGCGAAGAGATCCTACAATTCCAATAGAGGAGACATGCGAAATGACTGAAATTTCAACTAAGGTATGATGTAGTACCTCAGAGGATCTATTAGCAACTAGGGGAGCAACAGCTGCAGCACCACCCAATCTGCTCATACTCAGAACCTAAACACAGAGGAGAGAAAGAAAAATGATAAAAGAGAAGCAGAAACACCATGGAGTTATAGTCTTATAGAAATGGCCAATAGGATTTCTATTACTCCTCTATCCATGGGTGGAAGCACGTTGTGAGAAAGTTTTTTGCTTTATATATATATATATATATATAAAAGAAATAGCTTGCATATCAAAATATTTGTGTAATATAATGGAAATGACACCACTTGACCTCAAGAGCTACATTGGGGCTCACTGGTTAAGGACATCTATTTTATCATTTAGGTCAAGAGCTTGAATTTGGCTCAAGTCATATAGTCTATAGAAATTACTA
This sequence comes from Solanum gracilifrons, assembly GCA_029582605.1. NCBI lineage: Eukaryota > Viridiplantae > Streptophyta > Magnoliopsida > Solanales > Solanaceae > Solanum > Solanum gracilifrons. The sequence continues at coordinate 37,097 of JAJOOH010012864.1, forward strand.
TAAGCTTACTTCCAAATAAAAGTTATTGTAGTTTTGATCCCTCGACTCTGCCCTAAAATGGAGTAGCCTAATAGGAGTATCTAAAATGTTAAAGAAAGTTTTCTCAAAGATGATGCTAATTAAGACCGACTTATAGAATCATTTTAATTTATATATATATTCCTTATCATATTTGTGTGTGCACGTCTATATATTTTGAATCTTCTATATAAAATCTTTGACTTCACCAACTATACTATAGACACATTCACAAAACATGTTGGAAATAACTATAACAGCATTTTCCATCCCAATTTGTCAACAGGGAAGCATTGATCTGTTTCCAATTTTTAAGTCCAAAGAACAATAAATGTGAAGAGAGAGAGAGAGAGAGAGTACTTTGACTTGGAGCTGGAGGAACCTGACATAGTCGATGATCTCATCTAACATTGAAGCCTTGTCTGTCTGTCATCCAATAAATCACAATCACGTTAGTTCCTAATATTATATCGTTCGTTTTCCAATAATTATAGTAACAGTTAGCTAATAAAATAATATATCACAATGTCATAAAGCACAATTGTTAATTAGTGTAATAGATGACTCATTATCTGGAAATACTATGTGTGAATTCAGAAGAGTTCGGTTTATGACCATTGCTAATATTTTAATTTTACGATTACAAGAAATCGATAGATAAAATACAAAAAATCAAGACAGAAATTTTTTTCTCAATGCAAATTGTAATTGGTTGTAGGATATTATTTCCTTGCAAAATGTAAGGAAACATGAAAACACTATTGAGTTGGAATCACATATACACTCCACACACACTTGGGATCTGATATTAACATTTCTATTACTCGATCAGAGCCAGCATCTAAATTGAATACTTTTGACATATAACAAATATTTATATGTGAAAATTCACTACACTACGATAAATAATAGATTTGTATTCATAATTTTAAAAATTATAATACTCTAGACTGAGAACCATAAATATTGAACTTATACACTAACTAATCGTAGATATAGTAATATACTACATGTGCTTCTAATTTAATAGTATTTGTATCTATCTCTATTTGACTTAATATATCACCATTTAACTTTCATTTAGTCGAGAATAATCTATAAATTTTAAAAGACGAGATCGAAAGAAAGATAAAAAAAAAATACTTATAATGAACAATTGGTCCTTTTGGTAACATGCATCTATAGATTAAATAGATATAGATGTTGAATTACGCCTCATAAATGATTTAACTGACTGTAGCAGCGGATTACGATCACAGCATCTCATTTCAAAGTACTAATATAATCGATATTTGAATATAGGTGATCATTGAAAAGACAAAAATAGAAAATATTATATCCCATCCATTTTAATAAAGGAACATCATATCCACCTCAATTAACAGTGTTTTAAAAGGCGGGGCATGAGACGAGGCGTTTTAATTAGTATAGGACGAGGCGTAAGCCTCGAGACTGAGGTGTAAGCCTTATGGATTTTTAAAATTTTAATTTATAATATAGTATAATAATATAATAACACAAAATTATAAAAATAAATCAATTGTTTGAAATAAACAAATATGATCAAATAAACTAATAGAAAATAAAAATTCTAACATGATTATACAAGTATAAATCATCTAATATCTTAACTTTCTAATATAAAAAGAATCATTATTTCAAAAACTATTTTTTATCATACTATATAATTTATCCCCTAAAAGAAAATAATCAATAAAACTTACCAGTATATGAGTAATAAAACATTATTTTACCATGAATAAAAATAAAATTACTAGATATTTGAAAGTAATTTTATTTTTATTCTGGAATGATGTTTTTATTATCATATACTAGTAAGTTTTATTGATTATTTTCTTTTAGGGGTAAATTATATAGTATAATAAAAGATAATTTTAGAAATAATTATTCTTTTATTAATAGAAATTTAAGATATTAGATTATTTATACTTGTATAATCATGTTAGAAGTTTTATTTTCTATGAGTTTCTCTAATCATGTTTGTAATTATTTCAAACTATTGATGTATTTTTATAATTTTGTGTTATTATATTATTATACTATATTGTAAATTGAAAATTTAAAGATCCATAAGGCTTACACCCAAATCTCGAGACTTACTCACCCTATACCAAGTAAATCCTCGCCTTTTAAAACACTGATATCATGTATTTACTCTGTATTTGAATTAAGTATGGCATATTATACAAACTATTGACTTTATGATATTTATAATGAGTAAGTTTTCAGAGCAATATTTAACTTTGTAAAATCATAAAGGAATCAAGATGGAATATTAGAAACAAAAAGAATAATTTTACTTTATTTTAATATAAGGAGTGAGAAATTACCTTATTGGCATTAGGTACCAGCTCCTGCAAAGACTTCATTCTCTCTGCAATTCTCTCTCTCCGTAACTGCTCACATCCAAAATTTCGGAGCCACAAAACAAAACAAATCAGAAACAACGCAAAAATCGCCATCAAATTCTAACTAACTCATCACAACACAACAAAAATCAAAATTACAAAAAAAAAACCGAAGTAAAAATAACTGCAATGAACGACGAGTACTGAAGAAACGAGTGCGAGTACGTACTCTTTCAGCAATGCTGTGAGGATCAGTTGCTTGCCCTCTTCGAGCCCTAACTTTCTGTTGCTTTGGTTGCGCTCCACCAGCTGAACCACTCGCCGCCGGCGTTTGATTCATCGTCAACGACGCCGCCGGAGCTCCGAAACTCTGCGCCTATATTTTCACAGATCATAAATCAATCGCCATAACTTATTATACGCAATAAACTTCGATTGAGCAAAAAACTATATAGATTAGCGAAAAAAGTTATAATATAGATCTCTGTAATTGATACTGAAATCTATGAGTTAGTTGATTTATCGTCGAAACTCTGATCCTATATTTTCACAGAACATCGATCGCCAGTAAATTACTCTGTATAAACTCCGGTTATACATGTATGCAATGCATTCAGAGAAAAAAAAAACAGTATACAATGGAAAGCTGTTTTCGATAAATTAGAAAAAACAACTACTATTCCATATGATCTCTGTAATCGATTGAAATTTATGAATTGGTGCGTGCATCGAAATTTATATATGCAGACCTGAGAATGGTGAAAATGCTGAGATTGATTTGAGGTTTGACCAAGAGATCCAGCGAATCCATTGTAAAGAGCTTGAACTGAAATATCATTCCCCTGTATATAATCAATTCGCCATTAATCTACTATAATTCAGATAATTATAATCATAAACTTGATTAAACTGTCACTCAATTGAGTTTTTGGTAATTAATTCGTCATTAATCTACTAAATTGATTGATTAATCACTATACTGAACTGAATTTTATGGTAAATGAATCTCACCGTATTCAAACCGTCGTCGTTTTGATCGCCGTTCATCCCAGAGCCGCCATTACCGGCGATTCCTCTAGAAAGCAGAAGCTGCTGCTGAAGCATCAACGCTTTAGCAGCTGCAGCAGCGGAACTACCGCCGTTGATCTGATGCTGCCTGAGCTTGGAAGCCAAGAGAGTTGACTGATGGTCGTCGAAATTGTACGGGTGACCGTCGCCGGAGATTTCAGGCCAGGGAGAAGAAGAAGGAACGGAAGAGAGAATCTGTTGGAGGAAGTCGTCGTGTGACGACGACGGATCGAAATGGGAATGACTGATGTGTTCGCCGGACGAAGCACCATTTTCGCCGGTGCTTTGAAATGAGTTCATAGCTTGCATTGTTTTTTTCTTCTTCCACCTCATGAGTTTGGTGCTGAAATGTTGTTTATATAGGTTGCAACCCACGCCACCCCCACCCCCTCAAGTTCCCAAAACCCTACCATTAATAACAGATTGGCATATTTTTAGAGAGTAATAAAAAAAAATTAGTTTTATCCAATTTCTAATAATTTGTGTTCGGGTCAGTTTAATTGTACCTCAATTAATTTTATGAGTGATTGCTCTTTTTCACTGATACATATATCGGGTATTCGATAACTCTATATATCCCTAATGTTTAAATTGATGTTAGCAATTTTCAAGAACAATAACTATCAAGTAACGTAAAATGAGATAATTTTTTCTTGAACTTTTAGAATGATAAATAATTTAAGATAATTGTTTTTGTGACGGTAGTATAGATCTAAGCTATACTTATACAATTAGGGGTTGTTTGGTTTGAAATGGATAAAATTCAAGATTATTTTATCATGCGTTTGGTTGGAGGTATTAGACAGGAATTATTTGCCCCACATTTTATACTGATGGGGTAAGTTATCTCATATATGATAGTATATACCTGATGGAATAACTTTATCCCAGATTAATTTAATCAGAAATAATTAATCCCAAAATAACTTATTCCCAACCAAACGATAAGCGTGAGTCCAATCCTTTGGCCCGACTTGCATCTTATTACTAATTTGTGCATTTGAATTAAAAGATTATAATTCAAATGCATATTATGAGTTAAGAGTACTACTACCTCCATCCACTTTTATTTGTCATGTTGCATTTTTCAAAAGTCAATTTGACTAATTTTCAATGTTAAATTAGATTACATTAATTGGATATTTTGCAAAAAATTTAGATATTCAAAAACCATAAAAAAAAACTATAAATTACAAATTTTTGCATATCAATATGATGAAAAAATACATGTTAAAATGTTAGTCAAAATTCTTATCGTTTGACTATATAAAAGAAAACTATGACAATTAAAAATGGACCGAGGAAGTAATTAATAACTTTTTGACTATTATTGTCGAATGATTTATCCATCCTATAATCTTGGAAATGCAAGAAAAAGAAGTTAAGTTGGTAAACTATATTTAGAACTTCTAATATAGTTGAACGAAATTGAATCAAGTGCTTCGTTCATTCATTTTACTTCTCATATTTTAATTTGTAAATATTTTTTAAGAAGATATATTAATTAGAGTGTAATTTAACTAAATTATCCTTGTTTACCACTCATCTTTACTTAATATTTCTCCTTTTAATTTGTATCATATTAATATCTCTCCATATTTATGATTAAAGGTAAAAGTGGAAACAAACAACTAATTATACCTTAACTTTTTGAAATAATAACTATTTTGAATCATTTAAGGACGACAAGTAAAATTAAACAGAAAAACAATGTAAGTACTAACTAAAAATAAGTTATTATTCCGGGCGTGTTTGATACGAAAAATAGCTTTTCAGGTGAAAAATTATGTGGAGAACAAATTTCATTGTTAGTATTACATATTAATTGTGTCCTTCACACCATCCAACATATCTTACGAAATCGAGATATTTCAAGAAGTTATAATATTGAAAAATAGTGTAATGAACAATTGAGCGATCGGCACATGCAAATGTGCATAGCTATGAGGTTGAACCTTCTTGTTATGTCTCCCACTAGGCCTATAGCTGTCAAAAAAAGATAATACACAAAATTAAAATAAATATAGAAAATTAGAAAAGTATTAAGAGAATGTTATAGATATTGCAGAAAATAGTTCAAGAATTTTTAAACAAAAAAAAATGGGGTAGAGATGGGGAAAAAAGTAAAGACAACAAAGTTGTTTTTCCACAATAACTAATAAAATATTTTAGTCAACTCTTTTATTGTATTTTCTAGAGAAACAAACAGTTAATTAGAAATAAAATAAGAAATTTAAAGTATTATATGCCGAATATCCTCAATAAGAGAATAATAAAGATTTTGAGGAAGTTCGACTTGCTATAATTATTATAATCCATAAATTTCCTTTCTTCCTTTTTTTTTTTCATTCGATATCTGCTTTAGGCCCCAAAATTTTAAATTTTCTCCTTCTTATTTTCGTATTTGTTTTTGTCTCAAATCAAAATCGAGATGTCGGGATTAAGAGCTTAGAAATCCTATCCATATCATTTCCATCATAATTTTGGGTGGTCGTGAATTTCAATTAAACTAAGTTTATAATATAGTGTTTGGTAGCTGTATTATCCCCTTTTCATATGATAAATAACTAATTTGTTTTTCGATAATGTATTTTAATTTGGTAAGAAGCATTAGCCAGACATAGAAGTAGGTAGTTGAAGCTAAACCTTTTATTTATTGATTGATTTTTCTCACTCGTAAGAATGACTAAGTTGATGCAACATATAATATTTTCTAGTGAAGGTCAAGAATTGATTCCTTCTATCAACATTTTTTCAGTCGAACTCGTCACATCAAAGTATAATTTATATCTTCTATAATATGGGTTGTGTGAGTCATTACACAAAAGTGAATATACATAGTGCGTGAATTTTTTAGAGTTTCAAAAAAAATAAAATCCTAAGTAATAAAAAGATATATGAGATTTGGTTTCAGCCTAAAAGTAGATAAACGTACTGATTGGCCTTACATGTTTGGAATAAGTGCACTCCATGTCGTATTTTATTATTCTGATTTTTATAAAACACACGTTGTTATCACTTATCACCAATCCAACTGAATTAATTAGGTCTAATAAAAAGTAGGTCTGTTTGTATAATTGAATAATACTATAGCCGAAGCTTATGACACGTATTTTCTGCTTTGGCCTAGAAGATAAGAATTTGTCATTCAAGCTACACCAACATCAAATCCAAAACAGGCATACCATATTGATTATTTCCTTATTTTTTAGGACTAGAGCAATAAAGGTAGAGATTAAATAACAACAAACGCAGTATAATCCCACAAATAAAGTCTGAAAAAGTTAGGAAGTACGCAAACCTTACTGCCTTTGTTGGGGGAGGGGGGTTGTTTCTAGTAGACCCTCGACTCAATATCTTACTTCCTAGTGAAAAAAGATATCTCAAGATCCTCATGATATCATCTTCAATAATAAACCAACATTGTCTAAAGAATTTCAAAACTAAATTCAATACTTCTAACTTAACTTAGCAAAGTTACAACAAAGACAGATAACCTATTTTTGCATCGGTTTATCGAGGCAAAACCACGATTTTGTACAGCAAGTAAAGAGAGTTGTCTAGTTTTGAGATTCTGCTTCTTCCTTCCTCTTTATCAATTTGATAAAATTGTGAACTATTGTCTTGCCTTCACTTGTGATGATGCTTTCCGGATGGAATTGTACCCCCTGAATTAACCAAGCAAGAAGCAAACGAGTGATCAAGTTCAAGTAGAGTAAGTGCAAAGATACTCTATTTTGGGGCCAATATTTAAGTTATGCCTTGCGTTTATAAAATTTTGCACATCCACCTACTAAACAACTTTAGATTTGCGGTGTCTGAAATGAGTCTTGACAAATCCTAACTTAAGACAAAATGTTTGAAGTTTCATATGGCTAAGTTTAGGCATTTTAGCATGAAGTTCAAGGACTTTTGCATGTGGATGAAGGACTTGCCTGAAGTTCATGCACATATAACTAAAGTTCAACCATTTTTGCTTGAACTTTAACTTAAAGACATTTTGTTTGAAATAACGCATGTCAGAAGTTGGTCCTAAGTGAGTAGATGTGTAAAAAATCTAAAAACTGGGTATAGATTAAATAGAAGTGTCCAAATAGGGTACCCCGTGAAATTTTTACTGTTAAAGTATACAATTTTCTTTCAACAAGTATAATGTTGCAAATCCAAAGTTAAGTCTGAACAAACTTATCGATAACTTTCTTCCTTCATTAGTTCATATCACCATTAAAAAATCTTCTAAATATGAATCTCTCCACCAGGTCAAATAGATAGCTCAGAGCAATGAATCCATAGCGGAATGATAACAACGCTAACTTTATTCATAAAGGATGGAAATTTTTACCTGCATGTGTCTATAAACTTTGTGGCGAGCAGCCATTACAAGACCATCTTCTGTCCATGCAGTTATCTCAAGGGCGTCTTTGGGGAAAGTGTCCTTGTCTATCACCAGGCTGTGGTATCTACCAGCTGTGAATGGGCTGAAATGAAAAAGGTATTATCAAAATGTCAACATAAATACGACTAAGTATTTGGAATATTACATAGATTAAACAACTTGCGATGGATCTCTATAATTGTCTTCTATGTTCTCTCTAATAGACGTGCTCCAACTAGAGAATTTCGACTTCCATAACATATTACTAGTCTTACCATGATAATCATAGGGCGATGAAGAGTTCTACCTATACAAAGATAGTAGTAGTGGCACCAATATTTGCTAGACTTAACATATACAAGGTAGAAGCAAAATTCAACTGAAGTAATTAAGTGGGTGGAAGTGAATGAGGAGTTGATGAGAAAAAAAGAAATACTACAAGCATATATGTGAGGGAAGATCCCACCAAATTGAAACTGCGCATGACACTTGCATGATCAACGTGCTTTCACATGTCCCACCACTTAAGCTCTTTCATTTTTGTACTATGCCAACATCAACTATTCTATTAAATGGACACGGTTCTTTTGCCAAATATAGGCGGAGCTAGAGTTTTAGCTACGGGTTCGGCAGAACCCGCTAACTATGGCCAAAATCATGGATTTGTATTAAGAAATCCCCTCCTCGAGATAGGAATAAAATCTGCATACACTCTACCCTCCCCAGACCCCGCTTATGGTACTATGCTGGTTTGTTGTTGCACTAAAAAACTCATTCAATATGTAAAAATAATTTATCAAGAATGCAGTAAGTTATCCTTTTCTAAAATCTAGAACACAAAATCAAAATTCTGGTCTACCTATGTTGCCACATATGTCAAAGATTTTTCGTCAATATTGCTTAAGACAAACATTAATTAGTAAATGCAGAAAAAACTTGCACTTATGTGAGACCATAACACTAAAGAGAGCAGGCAGAGATACATGCTTAATTGAATAAATGAGCCTAGACCGTAAATTACAAAAATTGCACCTCTGACTTACAAAGAGTGTCAGCATCATTTAAATATGATAGCCCGCTTTCAAAAGTTTGACTTGGAATTAAAAAAGAAAGGAGGTGAATCAGGAAAGAAATGACCTAAGAGGCAATTTGGTCAAAAAGGAAATAAACTTTGGATAAATTCTAACCTAAATTGACATAATTAAGTTCAATCCCAAATCTGGAAGTATCTTCAAAATCTTCTCTTAGTAACAAATAAAAACTATATCCACATCACCAAAAGGAATGAAATTTCCAGCTCTTGTCAAAGCGGTCCCCCAAGGCCTCAAATCTTGGATCTAAAACCAGCTCCCTGAGTTCAACTTCTCATCGTTCTGGAAGAAAAGCTATTTCTTCTTTAGTTACGCCTCTGAATCAGGCGATGATCAAAAAAACAACTCTAGTGTTGATTCTTCCATAAACCATAATTACCTCTCCCCTAGGCCTAAGTATCTATGCTACCAGCCAAATAGGTGTTGGGGGATCTTTCTTCACCAAGAAAGCTTGAGAAGATATGACAAGGATGCTGTAAGATTCAATCAAGGCAGTCCTCTTGATTCTTAGGAATCTAATGATAATCAAGGGTCATTGCAGCAAGCTCAAGACTCCTCAAATCTGCCAGAAAAGCATTTCTTGAAGCCAGAAAATCAAGATGGGGGGAGTGTTGAGGACGATAAAGAAATGTAAGAGGTTGTGGAATGAAAATGAGGTCTGAAAGGGCTTATTCAAACTTCTGCTTCTATTGGTTGTTTTATTTACTCATATTTATCCACAAACTGCATGGCTACTTCAGGCACCGACCACATGATTCACAAGAACGTCTTTGGAGCTGATTTTCATGAATATTACGGGAGAGGAAGTACCTGATTACACACCTTGGGATGGAGGTATATTTAAGCTGACACTTCAATTTTCGGAGGTTTACCCCAACAAGCCTCCAACGGTGCAGTTTATCTCCAATAGCCTAAGTAACATTGCATTATCTTTCTCTCCCACTCTTCACGTAGTTCTAGTCCATAGAAAAGGTAAAACTTTCAATTTTAAGCTTAGGTTGTTTATTCAGTTTCTCTTGGGATTTTTCTAGAAAGTGGTGTTAAGACTAGTAATATCAACAAGGGGTTATATCAATTCAAAGATTTTTAAAATTAGCTATCATTAGTATTGCATTATGCACCGCGTGAGCTGAGAAGGTAGTTAGTTTCCTAGTCTTTTTGATATCCCACACGGGCCACACATTCGGCATCACCTTCAGTCCGCATTTTGAAATTCCTTGTAGTGCACTCTCTCCCTCTGTATTATCCTATCCTGCCCTTCACCACCAATAGGCCACTCACATATCCTGTGAAGACATTCCTCAATCTTCTATTATTCCTAATCTTTTATTGCTAGTCTAAATTCTGTGTCATGCCGAGGGTCTATTGGAAGCACCCTCTCTACCCCACAAAGCTAGGGGTAAGGTCTCTGTACATCCAACCCTCCCCAAACCCCACTTGTGGCATTACACTAGGTATGTTGTTGTTGTTGAAGTGTATACGTGGAACAGCCAGAGTATTCTCAAAGTGGTTTTCTGGAGTTGAGTTGGAGAGAGACTAATTATGAACTTACGGCTGTCAAATTTGTTGAAGATATTGTGGGGTTCTTGAAGGTGGAACTGGAAGGGTTCAAGTACAGATATTGATATTGAAAAGGACAGCACAGAGGTTGTTACCCAGAGTGTACAAGGTGATGGAGTGGAGGAAACCATATCAAAAGCTGCTGGTGAAGTTACTAGTTCCAATGAAGTGGATAAAGAAGAAGTTGAAGGTCCTGACACCTGATGACCAGATGAAAGGGGTCAAGAGTCTTGATATGAAGGATCCTAGTCAATAGAACCAGAGACCATCAAACCTTGAAGCATTGTGCTTGATAAGATTTCACATATTTCGGCAAACAAATGAGTTGTGAACTCATTCAAGCTACAAATTTGAGCAAGCAGAAGCTGACTACAAGGTTGAGCAGGTCGAGAAAATCTCAAAGGAAATCAACACAGAAGACAAATTATCGAAGACACAATTAAAAGGACAACAAGAAATAACTGGAGGTTGGAAGACCGTGACGCAGAACTTGAAACCTGCAGTTTGGGCATTGAAATAGAATCGGAGAATGAAGTCCCAGAAATTTGAAAAAATAACGCAGTTATCACTGGAGTTTCTGCAGATTTACTGCTTTTGGCATCTCTGGTTGTCATCTATGTTTCAAGGAAAGCAAGAACTTTGAAATGCAATTAACTTGCAATCCGTAGGGATGATCTTAACTTTCAATGGGAAATGCACTTATGTTGATACAGAAATAATCTGAAAGACCAAATCGTAATTTGTTAAGACAAGTTTCTAATCAATTATCAGATAGAGGAGAGCTTACTTTGATAGCCCTGCAAATAAACCATCTTCCCCACCTTCATTATAATATACGGAGGAGCTTTTCCCGTGCATCACCCCATATGGAGAACGCACAATTTTTCCTGCAATGGAATAAATTCACATTAAGGAGGATTAAGTGTGATGAATACACAATTGAATAGTTGAATAACAAGAAAGAAGAAAGTAGAGCTTTTGATCGTCAACTTAACAATACCCAAAACTTTGAATACCTTCTCAACTATTCTTTTGCACAACTCACTAGTTCTCCTCAAAGCATTATGATTTTTTACTAGTATGCTATGTTTCTGCTCTAGCCAGTCAGCAACAGAAAATTTATGCTCTGATCAGGTCCTCATTCAAGACACTAGAGGACTAATTTCAGTCTTAAAAGTGAGCTTCCAGTAAATGAAGGTCTATATTGTGTTCGGTTCCTTTTCCATTTTCGGAAGGGGCATAAATATGTTTCCAAGAGACATCCTATTAGGAGTACAACACAGAAGTTACAGAGTTTAATTTTTTTAATATAAATAATCGCCAACAAGAATTTGGTTCTTTTACAATCTTGATGTCAATAAATGCATCTGAAATTCATTTTGTCCAATTGAACCTTTAAAACCCTTAGATATTTCATTGTTCCCTCCTGTCCGTAGCCATTACCATATATGGATAATCTGAAAAGAAATCAATCAAACACCTTCAATTTGTTCCCTCTTAAATCACAGAACCTTTAAAAAGTTATATGCTTATATTTTAAATTTAAGCTGTTGTATCTTACACTAGGTGATATATATATATATATATATATATATATATATATCCTATAACACATCCATATAAACCTTCCATGATAAGTGTATCTTAT
>JAJOOH010012865.1:0-28718 GCA_029582605.1 Solanum gracilifrons
TTTATACCATCTAAACTCACCTAAATGTCTACATCTAAGACCATTTAGTAGAGATCTAATGGTTTCATATTGATTGGTAAATCTACCACTAAAATGTTCAAGAATAGTCAAAATAAGTGTATACACAGCGTCTTCTCTATTTTGAACAAGGGCAAAGCCTAAATTATCAACTCCTTCATTTACTGCCTTAGCATTAATTATTGTTGCTCTCGCATCAGAGGGCATATAATTATCCCACCACCCTCTTAGTTGACCGGTAAATCCTGTAATAATCATCTTGCAAATGGTCTTGGCAGTGTTACTAACACTTTTGCAGATAGTAGCATACATAAGCATCCTATGAACCATAATTGTCATTTGCCTATCAGTTAACCCATCGAGATTCCATTCATAAATCTCACTTCCACTATAAGAAGTGTTAGTTTGATTCCAATCTCTTTCCTCTATTAAAACATCTTGAGGAGTAGGCCTGGGATAGTAATATGTTTGCATGCTAGGTTTTGTAGCATAAGTAGTATTACACTATTCTTTTTTGGATACCCATGAAGTTTATTAACTTCCATTTCCATTTGAGTTTTGAAATCAAAAGTGGCTTCTATCTCATCTGCAAAATCCTCAGCGAGACTTATCGGTTTCGCACTTGCACCAAATTGAGAAAACTTTTTATCAAGAAGATTTTCAAGGTCGTGCAAAGGTCTAAGAATAAAATCCTGAATCTCAGGAGGCCTTTTAATATGAACATCAGGCTGTTTTGACGAAGCCAGTTCTGAAACTTGTTTCACAGATTTCAGCTTATTATCAATTTGAACAATCAGATTAGACAGGCTATCTAATTTTTTGTCTAGAGAACAAATATGTTCACCAATTACTTTAACATATAGACCCAAATAATTATTTTGAGAAATAAGACGATTAATTTCATTTATACTAACTGCGGCGACTTCATTATCAATAAATTTATGAAAAGCCGTAAAAGTAATACCAGTATTATTTGGTAAAATAAACGGAGCTTGAGGAGGATAAATGAATTGAATAATATTACCTGATTCATCTTTGTAAGATCGTTGATGAATAAAGGCAAATAGGTGGTTATAAACCAAGGCACAAAGAACATAATATGATTATGTAATGCACAAATTTCATAAAACTCTTGAAAAATATTATTTAAATCTTCTTTACTATAAGTGTCAAAAAACCAAGTTTTAAACTGGTTCCATTTTTCATTTAAAAATTCGTTTTGAATATATTTTCTTGCCAGTGAACTTGAACTAAAATCAATTTGATGTTCACTCATCATTAAATATCATTAAGATTAAAATACATCTCGGATACATAAGGAATATCCTTATCAGAAACATCAGATGATTTATCATTCGTTTGAACAATTTTTAACCGAGGATCAATTTTAATTTTTTGTTTTTCTGCAGATATAACTGTTGATAAAGTATGTAAAGAAGCAGCGCGATTTCTAGCTGGACCATAATAAGGTTCTATCGGATAAATATGTTGCATTTCAACATTTTTCAGGATATAATACAAGTGAGAATATTTATAACTTCTCTAAAATGATTATAAAACACGTAATTCATATTGACGATTGGGGTATTTCCTCAATGACTGAAAGACAGTTTAGTCTAAAAAAAGTCATAGTAAACTTTACCTATTGGGATTATATCCAGGCATTTAATAAAGTCCTCTATTATAACAATGAGAGGCATAAACATACTTGATTTATTAAGGTATGTGTCAAGATATTTGTTAACCCTAAACAAGTAAGGAAACTTTGATTTCCAAAGAGCCTTTGAGCTAGTTTTCAAAAAAGAGTAAATGTTTTCACAATTAAGAAGGAAAGGAAACTTTGGTTTTCAAAGAGCTTTTGAGCTAGTTTTCAGAAAAGAGTAAAATGCTTTCACAATTAAGCTACAAGGGAAACTGAGATTTCCAAGATAGCCTTTGAGCTAAGTTTTGAGTCACTCTGCCAGGGCCGTCCTATACCTTGCCGGGGGTATAGAGCCTGAACTACTAAGTAGATCCCCTAGTCTATGCTAAAAAGCACTAAAGAAATCATCTAAAGAGTATGACCCTTTTCTACCCATGATGGCTACATGGTTTATGGCGGCTCGGAGTTCTCTCAACTCTCCCCCCGCAAAATGCTGTATCATCACGATAACTCTTAAGTGATGGTTGTCGGTTAGAGAAAGTCCTACAACAGTACTTTGTATTTTTATATACATCAGAAATATTTGTATTTTCATATACAAACAAAGTTCATATTGTATCTTTGCATACATACAGAGTTATTATTGTATTTCTAAATACACAGCGTTGAAAACCATGTTTTAAATCTTTTCTTTATACTGCATTTATATACACTGCTTTATAGTAAAATCAGTTGAGTTGAGACAGGTAAGTTCTTCAGTTCCTTTCACGCTTATGTCTTGTTTTAGAATTCCCCTCGTATACTCGTACATTCAATATACTGATGTCTTTTGGCTTGCATCTTATTATGATGCAGACACAGGTAATCAGGATCAACATCCAACATATCGTTGATCCAACTGAGCACTAAGAGTCAGTTGGTGAGCTTCCTTCTTTCCGGAGGATCTTTTTGGTTATGTTTTATTTTATTTCTTGCTTATTTTAGTTGTTAGGATGATTGGGGGTCTTGTCCCGTCATCCCTCAGAGTTTAGAGTCTTCATAGACATAGTTAGTTGATGTTAGTTCATGAGTCTTTACTTTTCTTTTTAGTTAAGTTGAGACTTGAGTTCCCACTTTGGCAGTGAATGTTATTTATTACATTCTAAGTTATTTATTGAGCAGTTCAGTTTATTCTTTCAAAGTATATTTATCTTGAGTAAAGTTTTTCGCTGAGTAAGTAAGTCATGTCAAGGGTTCTCTTGGATCCAACAATGGTTCTCGAGTGCCGGCCATTTCCAGGGTGTAGTCTCGGGGAGTGACAAACTTGGTATCAACGCACAGAGTTCAAGAGTCCTAGGGAGTTTATGAAGTCGTGTCTGTAGAGTCCTATTCATCGGTGTGAAACGCACCACTTCTATAATTAGGAGGCTACAACATTTAGGAAATTACTTCACTTATTTCATACTCATTTCATGCGTTAGGGTTTTATCTCTAAAAAATTTCTTTTTAACTCGTGCTTGTGCGTAACCATTTGTGAGTTGGACTATTTTGAGAGTGCTTTTATGGGGCATTTCTTTCCCCGTGAGCTAAGAGAAGCAAATAGATGGTTGCCAACATGAGGAGAATGATGAGTTTATTTGTCGTTGGGTTGCCTCGTCTGTAGGATAGGAAAAGTAAGACAACCATGCTAATAGGTGACATGGGCTTAACAAGGCTGATAATCCATGTGCAACAAATTGAGAAGAACCAGCTGAAGGATAGAGAAAAGTTTGAGGATAAAAGGGCTAAGACATCAGGGAATGAATCCGCGCATCAAAAGAGTAATGCGAACCGGTCTTCTTTCCAACATAAAGAGAAATGACCTGCTCCTTCGTATGCTAGTGCACCTGCACCAAGGAACAAATATGAGTACAATAGTCAAAATTCTCAGAATTTCAGAGCTAGGCTTGCACATTCGCAAGGTACTAAGGCATAAGAGGGTACTAAGACTCCTGCATGTGCTAGTGGTAGGAGCCACTCAGGGATGTGTCGTGATGACTCCTAGTTGCTTTCAAGACTGGCCAGAATGGTTATTTATGATAGAGTGTCCTAAGAAGAGGCAGAGTAATGATAATGGGGAAATAGAGCCCAGTCTTCTTCATTTGCTCCACCAGACAGAGCTGCATCTAGATGAGCTACTTCAAGGGCAGACGGAGAAGGAAACCGTCTTTATGCTATCGCAAGTCACTGAAAGCAAGATGATTCGCCAGATGTTGTCACTGGTATGATCCAAGTCTTCATTTTGATGTTCTTCCTTAGCAATTTCTTGAGCCTTAAATGTTTCTACACCTGATGGTGAGTCAATTCTAGCAGAAAGAGTCTATTATGATTGTTTCATTTCTGTCAATCACAAGAGTACCATGATTGATTTAGTTGAGTTAGACATGGTAGATTTTGATGTCATTCTAGGTATGGACTGGCTTCATGTATGTTATGCATCAATAGATTGTAGAACTCGAGTAGTCAAGTTCCAGTTTCTAGTGAACTAGTTATAGAAATCAAGAGCAGTTCAACAGTGCCTAAGGGTCGTTCTATTTCGTACCTTAAGGTGAGAAAGTTAGTTTCTAAGAGGTGTGTCTATCACTTAGTCCGAGTTAATAACTCTAGTGTTGAGATACCTCCTTTTCAGTCAGTTCCAGTAGTAAAAGAGTATCTAGAAGTCTTCTTAGATGATATTCTCGGAGTCCCTCTTGAGAGAGAGATAGACTTCGGTATAGATATTCTTCCAGACACTCGTCCTATCTCTATTCCGCCATATAGAATGGCACCATCAGAGTTGAAAGAGCTTAAAGAACAATTGAAAGATCTCTTTGATAAGGGCTTTATTCGACCAAGTGTCTCACCTGGGGGTGCTCCGGTCTTATTTGTGAGAAAAAAGATTGTTCCCTTATGATGTGTATATATTACCGTCAGTTAAACAAAGTTACCATCAAGAACAAGTATCCTCTTCCGAGAATTGATGATCTTTTCGATCAGCTTCATGATACTTCTTGTTTTTCTAAGATAGACCTCTAATTTGGCTACCATCAGTTGAAATTAAGGGAATGTGATATTACCAGGACAACATTCAGGACCCGTTATGTTCACTATGAGTTTCTGGTCATGTTGTTCGATTTGACCAATGCACCTGCAACGTTCATAGACCTTATGTATAGAGTTTTCAAACCTTATTTAGATATGTTTGTTATCATCTTCATTGATGACATACTAATATATTCAAGGAATGAAGAAGACCATGCTATCCATCTCAAAATAGTTCTTCAGACTTTGAAAGATAAGGAGTTATATGCTAAGTTCTCTAAATGTGAATTTTGGCTTGAGTCTGTGGCGTTCTTGGGACCCATAGTTCCGGTGATGAAATTAGACTTGATACCTAAAAGATAGAGGCAGTATAGAATTGGCCTAGACACCCACATCTCCAACTGATATTAGGAGTTTCCTGGGTTTGGCTGGATATTATAGAAGGTTCGTAGAGGGGTTCTCGTCTATTTCACCCCCTTTGACCAAGTTGACTTAGAAATAGTTAAGTTTCAATGGTCTGAAGCTTGTGAGAAAAGCTTTCAGGAATTGAAGAAGAGGTTGACTACTGCCCCAATGTTGAACTTACCAGAAGGCACACAAGGCTTTGTGGTGTATTTCGATGCATCTAGAGTAGGTTTGGTTTGTGTGTTAATGAAGAATGGCAAGGTTATAGCTTATGCCTCCAGAAAGTTGAAAGTTCATGAGAAGAATTACCCAACCCATGACTTAGAGTTGGCTGCCGTAGTATTTGCTTTGAAAATATGGCGTCATTATCTTTATGGTGTTCATGCGGATGTGTTCACCAATCACAAAAGTCTTCAGTATGTGTTTAGTCAGAAAGAGCTTAATCTCAGTCAGAGGAGGTGGTTAGAATTACTTAAGGATTATGACATGTGTATTCCTTATCACCCAGGTAAGACTAATGTTGTTGCTGATGCCTTGAGCAGGTTGTCTATGGGTAATACCAACCATTTTGAGGAAGGTAAGAAAGAGTTAGCAAAAGAGGTGCATAGACTTGCACGACTAGGAGTTCGACTAATGGATTCCATAGAAAGGGGAGTAGTGGTAATGAATGGGGTTGAATCATCATTAGTCTCAGAAGTAAAAGATATGCAAGACTAAGATCCTATTTTTCTTAAATTAAAGGCAAATGTTCATAAGCAAAAAGTAATGGATTTTGAACAAGGGGAGATGGTGTTTTGAGGTATCATGGTGGATTGTTTGATTGATTTCAAGGGTATTTGGGATGAACATTTATCTCATTGAGTTTGATTACAACAATAGTTACCATTCTAGCATCCAGATGGCTCATTACGAAGCTTTTTATAGGAGAAGATGCGGATCTCCTATTGGATGGTTTGAAGTTGGTGAAGCTAGGTTAATAGGACCATACTTAGTTCTTCAAGCTATAGAGAAAGTGAAAGTTATTCAAGAGAGATTGAAAACAGCCCAGAGTCGGTTCACTAAGGCCTCTTTCCTCCTCCCTTTTCTGCTCACTCGTAGGGGTCGGGACCCTACAAAGAGGGAGGGAGTCGACTGAACATCTCAACAATTGGAGGGAATTTCGCCCGCATCTGATCCCCAATTCTTGTTCACCCCAGATGATCGTGTTGGGTGAATTGTGTCGTCAGAAATCCTACACTGATGTTAGGAGAAAAGAGTTAGAGTTTGAACTTTGTCAGTTTACGCTTTGGAGAAATTGAGTTAGGGTTTTAGAGAAGAGAAAAGAAGAGGAGAAAAGAGAAGGAGAAGCAAGGAAATCGTTAAGTTCTTGAAGCTAAGATTGTGGATGTTGTCAAGGGGTGATCCCTATGAGGTATGTGAGTTCACACAACATTGGGTTTGTTCACCCACGCACCAAACATGTTTTATTCAGTGTAATTTCGTTCTAAAAAGATTGAGAATTTGATGTTCTTGAGTTATATTTTTGAATTGCTTTCGTTCTTGAATTTAGGATGAGATTGAGGAGTTCTTGAGAGTTTAAGACTGATTATTATAGTTACTTTGAGTTAGATTCTTGTGTATATGTTGTGGGTGTACCTGAATCTAAACAGATATGGAGAAAAAGAATCGAAATTAGGCGAATTGGTTATAGAAAACGAAGAAGGAACAAGTCGAGAAAATATGGGTACTGTTTCTCTGATTTGAAAATTTCCCCTTGTGTCACGGAGCATTATGCCTAAAAAATTATTTCGCGACTAAAAATTTAAATACATCTCAGCGTCGCGGACCAACTTTTAGACAGTGAATTCTTGATATATTCTCATGTTTAGCTATCTAAAATCATTCCTAAATATCATGAGATCTTTCCTATCACAAATCACAATCCTTGAATCTATAATTCAATTCAAGGAAAGTTAACAGTTAAGTCAAGAGATGTTAAGAGTCAAGTCAAGAGAAGTTCATAGAGTCTTCCAAAAGTCTTTTGCAAATGATTTAACTTTGTTTAAAGACTTGAGTTTTGAGTTCAGTTAAGAGTAAAGTTGAAGTTCATTTCTTCAAAAGTATATGGGGACTATGTATTCCCAAAGATTTTAAAATGTTTTCACATTTAGACAAGTAAGGAAACTTTGATTTCCAAAGAGCCTTTGATCTAGTTTTCAGAAAAGAGTAAATGCTTTCACAATTAAGCAAGAAAGGAAACTTTAATTTCCAAAGAGCCTTTGAGCTAGTTTGCAGAAAAGAGTAAAATGCTTTCAAAATTAAGCAAGAAGGGAAACTGAGATTTCCAAGATAGCCTTTGATCTAAGTTTTGAGCAATTATCTCAAACCACAGAAAGAAGTTATGTTTTTAAAACAGAAAGAGCTAGTATATTTTGGGAGTAGTATTCAGAGAACTCCGAGCCGCCATAAACCATGTAGCCATCATGGGTAGAAAAGGGTCAAACTTTTTATATGATTCCTTTAGTGCTTTTTAGCATAGACTAGTGGATTCACTTAGTAGTTCAAGCTCTATACCCCCGGCAAGGTATAGGACGGCCCTGACAGTGTGAGGCAAAACACTGTATCATCACGATAGCTCTTAAGTGATGGTTGTCGGTTATTGAAACTCCCACAACAGTACTTTGTATTTTTATATACAGCAGAAATATTTGTATTTTCAAATACAAACAAAGTTCATATTGTATCTTTGCATACATACAAAGTTATTATTGTATTTCTAAATACACAGAGTTGAAAACCATGTTTTAAAGCTTTTCTTTATACTGCATTTATAAAAACTGCTTTATATTGAAATCAATTGAGTTGAGCCAGGTAAGTTCTTCAGTTCCTTTCAAGCTTATGTCTTGTTTTAGAATTCCCCTCGCATACTCGTACATTCAATGTACTGATGCCTTTTGGCCTGCATCTTATTATGACGCAGACACAGGTAATCAGGATCAACATCCAGCGCATCGTTGATCCAGTTGAGCACTCAGAGTCAGTTGGTGAGCCTCCTTGCTTTCCGAAGGATCCCTTTGGTTATGTTTTGTTTTATTGCTTGCTTATTTTAGTTGTTAGGATGATTGGGGGTCTTGTCCCGACATCCCTCAGAGTTTAGAGGCTTTATAGACAGAGTTTGTTGATGTTAAGTTCACGAGTCTTTACTTTTCTTTTCAGTTAAGTTGAGACTTGATTTGCCACTTTGGCAGTGAATGTTATTTATTACATTCTAAGTTATTTATTGAGCAGTTTAGTTTATTCTTTTAAAGTATATTTATCTTGAGTAAAGTCTTCCGTTGAGTAAGTAAGCCAGGCCAAGGGTTCGCTTGGGGCCAGCATGATTCTCGAGTGCCGGCCACGTCCAGGGTGTAGGCTCGGGGCGTGACACTTAAGGTGTTTCCACGGTTCCATCTACAAATTGTTGTTATTAGTTTAGATCGGCGATATTTAAAATCTTATGTTCACGCTTATGATTGTTAATACATTACTATCATTTTAGATTAAATGGATTAGAGTTAATTGTAAACTCAACTAATCTTTTTATGACCGCGCGATGTACAGACTAATTTACTAGTAAAGATATAATATTTAAAACAGTAATTTCTTAAGGGACATCTAGAAACATAAAAATGTGACAAAATAAAGTGGTCCGCCGGAGGAGTACTCTACTAGGGGTGGCAATTTCAGCCCATATTAATGAAATGAGTCCATACTCTACTACTCTGTGATCACTTCAGGATTTCCTTTCTTCAACGTGCATACAATTTTAATTAGTAAGTTTGTCACCATTATAAAGTATTCAATCTGATATATTACTTTTAACATCTCTATTTTTTTTTCCTTTTCTAATCTTAATTATCATTGCAATTGTAAATTTGAAGCCAATTTAAAGTGATAAAAATGAAAGTAGCAGTGGTGGGAGCAGGGATAAGTGGACTGATTTGTGCATATGAATTAGCAAAATTTGGTGTCAAAGTTGTGGTTTATGACAAAGAACATTATCTCAGCGGCCATCCTAACACCTTCACCGTCGAAGGCGTCGATCTTGACCTTGGATTTATGGTCTTCAATCGGGTAAGTATATATATATATATATAGGGTGTGTTCAGTACGAAAGAAAGTATTGTTTGATTTCAATCGAGTAAGTGAGTTGGAATTGAAAATCGACTATAAGCATTTTTTGACTTATTTGGGCATTTGATAAATATTTATACTACAGTTCCCATAATCCAAGTGTATGCATTGTAATTGACCTAATAGGATATTGGCTAAGAGCACCTGATTTTTTTTTTAACCTATCCTAAGAGGCAAACTTTTCCACTCTTTTTGTTCCTTTGGTAACTCAAATTTACAATTTTGGATTGAAAATAAGATGTGCTTACCATCTGAACAACTCTCTCGTCAAAGCATGTAATTTATGCCTTACTATCCACAAATTATCAAGGCTAAAATACTAGGATAAAACCTTAGCTAATCACGATTTAGTAAAATTTAGTTAGTTTGTCACCATTATGAATTATATGGGGTGTGTTCAGTATGAAAAAATAAAATTGTTTGATTTCTATCGGATAAGTGAGTTTGAATTGAAAATTGACTATAAGCATTTTTTGACTTATTTGCATTTGATGAATACTAAAGTTCTCATAATCTAAGTGTATATTGCAATTCGCCTAATAAGATATTTGACTAAGAGCATGATATTTTTTTTATTTCATCTTAAGAGCTTTCATTTTTTTTGCTTCCTTGATAACACGAATTTATAATTTTCAAATTGAAAGTAATAGATATTTACTGCTTACCATGCAAACAATTTCTTCTTATTAAAACATGTGATTTATGCCTTACTATTCACAAATTATTAAGGCTAAGTACTTGAATAAATCCTTAGAAGCACGATTTAGTAGAATTTATCTGAAAATTGGGGTTTCACCGTGGACAATATAATTGGGATTCAAAAAGTGTAAGATGGTAAATTTAAGTCTCAATATATTAAAGCTATTCCCCTTTAAAAATATGTATTAAATTATAATTTAAATTTTTTCTACATCATCATGTTATATACGATATCCAAATTTATATAGTTATTAATGGAGTTGGGAATAACTAAATGAAATATCAAATTAGTGCCTAGCCAATTAGAAGCTATTGAAATTAGGGAAAAAATTTAAATATGTTATTGCACTTTGAGAAAAGGTTCATTGATATCATATCTTAAAAGTTTCATACATTTATGTCATTTCCATTTGAGAAAAAAATTCATTTATATCATTATTTGTTAACTGAAAATAGTTTTAATTTTTTAAAATTACTATTTATACATGATCAATTATGATTCGACCACATAATCAATTAAATCATTTTTAAAAGAAAAAAGACTCGAATATATTATTGAACTTTGAAAATAGATTAAAGTTTTACCCATCTATTGATTTCATTTCAGTAAAGTCAAACTTTTTAATAGATGACTGAAAGTTTACAATATTATGAAAAAAATACATGATCCGCGACTCTTCCGGGAGAAGTTGACAGAAGTGAGAAAAAGAGAAGAAAAAGCACCGGCCACCATTGTTAACATTGCGAATGGACACTTGTGGTGGTTCTTGTAACAAGTCATGAATACTTTGAACTGGAAAGATTTGGCTTATAGCTCAATGAAACAACCCTATAAAACTTCAAAAATTGAGCTACACCCAATAATACCGAAGGAATGCTGCTGATTAAACTTGATAGCGGTCAAAATTTCACATCGGAATGAGCGAGGTGAAATTTAGGCCAAATAAAATGTCAGGTACATGAATTCCTCTGTTATGCATTTTGGGTTAGAGCCCAAAATTTGGACCAACACAATACCTTGGAAGCTGCAGTTGTGATGTGTTGAAGAAGGAAGTTAATAATACTCCTAGTATATGATAAAAATTGAACACAATTTTGATTTATTGTTAAGTAGAGAAACTAAATAGACAGGCTTTATTTCACTTTCTGCAATATTTCTTCAGCTTACATTGGAAATGGTTGTAGCTAGAGTTGTTTTAACCCCCAAAAATGGTGTATTTGACAGGCAACTTATCCAAACATGATGGAATTTTTTGAGTTCCTTGGAGTTGATATGGACATATCTGATATGTCATTCTCAGTGAGCTTAGACCAAGGCCGTGGTTGCGAATGGGGTACCCGGAATGGATTCTCTAGTTTGTTTGCACAGAAGAAGAATGTCTTGAATCCGTATTTTTGGCAAATGATTACAGAAATTAGCAGATTCAGGCAGGATGTCATAAGGTATCAATAACTTATTTATCTTAACATATGTGACTTTTGTTATTTTTTGAGCAATTTGTTGATTTAATGATCTCATTAGATATTTAGAGCACAGGGTCTTCTTTGTTCATTTGAAGATGATGCATTTGATGGAAATGGACTAAACTGTTATGTTTGTGCACTTTCATTATTTATGTGTCAAGCAAAACAGGTATCTTTAATGAAGTTTATTTCATCATGAATATGTTTCTCACTGCATTGCAGTTACCTTGAAGCACTGGAAAACAATCTCGACATTGATCTCAATGAAACATTAGGGCAATTTATTGAGTCACATGTCTATTCGGAATTATTTCAGAAGGCTTATCTGGTGCTACTCCTGTTTGTTGTAGTTATTGAATTTTATTTATACTTGTATTGGCCTCTTCGTTCATTCAACAAGGTGTCCTTTCTATAACGATATGCACATATGTTCCACAGATTCCAATATGTACTTCAATCTGGACCTGTCCCTTAGAAGGAGTACTGGGCTTTTCTGCTTATTACATTCTTTCATTCCTCCACGACCACCATCTTCTGCAGGTTTTTTTCTCTTATCTACTGTTCAAGTAGCACACTTTGTGTGTTTGATTATAGCCAATTGTTGAATGTGGTGCATGCAAATACTGAACTTGAATGCTTACATTTACTCATTTTATTTCCCTTGAGCCTAAGGGTGCTTTTATTTCTTTCTTTATAGCTCTTTGGTCTCCCTCAATTGCTCACTGTAAGATGGCGATCACATATAAACAAGGTGATTTTTCATTCATAGATACTTCAAAGTTCTTACTGATTTTAATTTCACTACCTTCTGTGATTTGTTAAGATAAGCATGTATCATCCTTGAGAATGATTTGATGGCGGTATCAAACGCAGGTTAAGGAGGAGCTGGAAAAGAAGGGCTGCCAAATAAGAACTAATTGTAATGTAAATTCTGTAACGACAAATGAAGAAGGTCTAGCTTGATTTTTATCTTTTGGCTTCTCACAAGAGTTCACTGTGCTGTTTATTTTATCATAATAGTAGATGGGCATATATCTCAAGGGCTTAAAATGGTCCTTTGCAAAGGTAAAACCAAAATTGATGAAGGTTGACAGAAATCACCTAATATTTGCACCCACCTCATTGACCACTAGGACACAATTTTGTGTGCATATGCATTGGTGCATTTGTCTTTACTTTGTTGCTTCTTTGATAGGATTCGTAATATACAACATTCATTTTCCCTCTATTTTACCACCGTTCTTCCGTATTTCGTTACAAGTATAAAAGGATGGGGATGTTAAGGTTGGGGTAGTGGGGGTTGGGGGGGAGGGGGTGAAGGTTGACTTAAGATCAAAAGACATTATGTTGTCTAATCTTGGGTTCTAGCTTGTTGATTTGTATAAGAACACGTGTTTCTTAGTTTATATTCATTTTATGATATATTTTTCAAGTGATAGGGGTCTATATAGAGTCAATTTGGTGCTTATCAAAGGAAAAGCTTCAATCTGCTGCATTGTGTTACCATCACATAGCTACAAACTACTCGTGATTCTAACTGTAAGCGAAAGAGCTCTTGCAGGTTGTACCATAGCTTGTAATGATGGTGCCAAAGAAGTATTTGATGGATGCATCATGGCTGCAGATGCTCCAAATACTCTGAAAATGTTAGGCAAAGAGGCAACAGGCGATGAAACAAGAATACTGGGTGCTTTCCAGTATGTCTATAGGTATTGGCATCTCCTCTATTTGAATACCTTGGATTTCGTTCCTCTTTAATTTACTTTTATCTTTTCGGATTTTTATCCATATACTGACATCACTTATGTTGTTTATCTTCCCCTAAGAAAAGGTAATAAATGTACAACCATGTTTTATATAATTGTATTTTCTGTTACCAGAGGAACTTTATTTTGTGCTTTAGTGAAGTTCAATTAAAATGCATGTTTTAATGGTGGCCGGTTTTAGTCAATTATCAGCTATAACCTGCCATATTTCTGAGCTAATATATAAATTGTATTGGAGGCCAAGATTACTATAGTTAGTCATTTCACCTCTAAAATTCTACCTACCAGTACTACTAGAGGTAGCAGAATGGGTAATTTATATGGGTACCTATTCAAGTTTACCCATTTTAAATGGGTTGGCTACCCAACTCATTTAAGATGGGTAAAAAATAAATAGAACTCATATTACCCATTAAAAGTGGGTACTTAAACGGGTAAAAGAGGTCCATTCATAAAAGAACGAAAAGCGGCATTATATTTTCTTGGGGTGTAGGTGGTCGGGGTAAGGAAAAAAATCTAAACATTTTTTTTAAAAAAAAAAAAAAAGTATTTTATCCATTATTGTTCAACTCATTTTCGATCGGCTCATATTCGACTCGACCCGCTTGCTTGCCAGTCCGAAGCACTACTTATCTTGCTGAATGGTTGTAACAAAGGGAGTTGGTGGATTAAATCATAGTCTTAACAGGATTTATGATGTTAAAATGCAAAATCATTTTCTCTTCCTCTATGACAGTGATGTTTTCCTTCATTGTGACAAAACATTCCTGCCTCTCAACCCGACAACATGGAGTGCTTGTAACTTTCTTGGAACCATAAATAATAGAGGATGTGTGACATATTGTCTCAATATAATCCAGGTCTGTTATGGAACCCAGTAATTTTTAGGACCTTCTATAGAAAGTAGAAGATAATGCTCTTCAGTGGGGAGTCTTTTGTCTTGTAACTGCTCTCTTAATTTGTGAGCTGTCTAAATTTACAGAATCTTGGTGAATCAAAGCTGCCTTATTTCGTTACTGTCGATCCTCCTCACACACCAGAACATACATTGGTTAAGTGGAGAACAAGCCACTCAGTCCCCTCAGTTGCTGCATCAAAAGCTTCACGTGAGCTACATCAAATCCAAGGGAAGAGAGGAATATGGTTTTGTGGAGCATATCAAGGTATAAATCTCTTTTCATGGAGAGTTGTTTCAAGATAAATGTTCCTTTGTAACCTGCTCTCGTGCATAGTCAGCTGTTACACTTCAACTATGTTGAATTTAGAGATTCAGTTCCTTTAACTGCAACTTGAAGGATTTTGCAGTTTGCATCGCTCACTATTGTCATTTAAATTGTTTGCAGAACCCACAGTATGAAGCAATCAAGTGTCGTTCTCTAGACTTTTTATAGTTCTCTAAGTTAGGCCTGGGAATTGCAGTTTATAAGTTTGAATATGTTTAAGAGATTATTCTGACTCTTCACAGATAAAATGACTACATTTCTATTTCCTCTCTTTTCATAGAGTGCTTCAATCATTCCCGACTCTTCATTCTTTCCATTTCAAGTTTTCAACTTGACGCCAGCAATTGATCACAACAACCTAGTGTATTGGTTTAGTCATTGTCTTGTTTTCACATAAGGTTAAAGGAAACCTACTGGTAGCACTTGTAGCTTGAGTTGTTCTGATTTTAGTCTTAACTTTCTTTTAGTGCACAAACTTCATTTTCTGCCTTGTTTTTCACTGCTTATTAATGTATTTTTGTTTCAATACTTTCAGGCTATGGCTTCAATGCCAATGGACTAAAGGTAGTACTACTTCTGCTAATAAAATATCAACAAATTTAACTTGAATCATCACCTTACACTGAGAATAATTTGGAGTATCGCTTACGCTCAATAAATTTCCAGCTTTTGTTGTCCCTCTGGTCTCATTTGGATGATTGTCTACCTTTTGGTCCTCTCAGGCGGGTGTGGTTGCTGCAGATAGCATGCTTAGAAGGAGTTGTAGTATTCGGGACAATCCCAAGCATATGGTACCGACCTGGCCTGAAACTGGTGCACGCCTTGTCGTTGCTAGATTTTTCAAAAGTTTCGTTCAAACAGGATGCATAATGTGAGTGATGATAGTTTCACCTTGTATTACTTTAATCCCAAAATAATGGCAGATACATGTCTGACAACTTCTTTATTTCCTTCAATCCTATTTCTTATTTTATCACACGTTTGTTCTTGCTAATTTAATGGTAACGAGATGCAGAACAATTATTTTATTGAGAAAATAACTTCTTTTATTCAAGTCTCTTTGGCTAAAAGTTCATATACAAGTGGAAAATCTACTGCAAAACAAATCACGTGTGAATCACGATTTTATTTTATTACTCCGAGATTTTGAGTTTTTTTTTCGTGATTATTATAGATGTCTGGATAATAATTTTACATGTTTCAATACACAGCTTGCTGGAAGAAGGAGGTACAATTTTCACCTTCCAAGGAACCGAGAGGAAGTGCTCTCTTAAAGTTTCTCTTAGAGTTCATAGTACACAGTTTTACTGGAAGGTAATTTGAAAATTTCTTTTGCCCCTGCAACTGTGCAAATAATAACCCAACAAAAATAAATTAGAACTTCCCCAATTTAGAAAAATTGTGTCAGTGTAACATAGATAATCTCTCTTGCAGGTTTCAACTCAAGCTGACATAGGTCTTGCTGATGCTTTTATTCAAGGGGATTTCTCTTTTGTTGATAAGAATGAAGGTCTTCTTAATCTTATCATGGTGAGGAAATGATAAGATTTCTTTGTAGATATCTTTCGGTTGTACTTAGCTTCCCGAAATCTTTTGCAGATATTCATTGCCAACAGAGATTTGAAAGCATCTGTTAGAACATCAAGAAAGGAAAGGTAAAATAGTTTACTGACCTGAAATCAAGAAACATGAACTTCTGTTCATATGTTAAAGTGCTTCATCACTTTTCATGCTATAGAGCCTGGTGGACTCCATTGCTTCTTACAGCAGCACTGTCATCTGCAAAATATTTCATTCGTCATGTTTCAAATCGAAACACCCTGACTCAGGCTCGTCGGAATATTTCTCGTCATTATGACCTGGTAATTAGTTAACTTGCAAATTATATCACCCAAAGAATATAGGGGATGTCAAAGATCACTAGTAAAATTGAAGTACCCAATCCTGGCCATATTTTTTCCAGTTGCTATTGATGATAAGCTTTGTCGTGCTAATTGCTTTTCCAGAGTAATGAACTCTTCTCACTCTTTCTGGATGAGACAATGACATACTCATGTGCAATTTTCAAGGTTAGCTCTCAAACTTTAAGATGCTTCCCACTTTTTTACTTTGTATGTTAAGCTGCATTTCCTCTTCTTTAATCTCATTCCATGATGATTTAGTTCTTTTATGATATTTCTAGAGTGAGGATGAAGACCTAAAAGATGCACAGCTAAGAAAGATCTTTCTTCTCATTAGAAAGGTGAGCCATCAACTAAGTAAAAGTCTCTTCCATTTCTGCATAAGTTTCAGGCATAATATGATTCTTCTTCTATTCTTTTTAGGCAAAAATTAGCAAGGAACATCATATTTTAGAGATTGGATTTGGTTGGGGAAGTTTTGCTGTGGAAGTTGTCAAGCAAACTGGATGTAAATATACTGGTATAACTCTCTCCGAGCAGCAACTGGAGTATGCACAGTTGAGAGTTGAGCAAGCAGGCCTACAGGTATAATAGTACTTACAATGTCTATCGTCATGAATTAGCAAATTTTATGCTACCGCTACCCTCCTCCTTTATCTGGGCTTGGGACATGCAATATCATGTGCAAAACTCACTCAGGCGGAGTTAGTACTTACAATGTCTAGGGAAACTCAAAATTTTTAGAGTTTGGAGTTCCATTCTCGTTTGTCTAGATGACTTAACATTTCATTCTTGTTGCTGCGTATTTTGAGAACATTTGATCAGGATTTCTCAGAAATCTTTGAAGAAGCTTTTCGAAATTCTGCAACTGGAGAAGTGATATTACAAAGAGTATAATATGGAAATCATTATACTGTGGTTCAGGAATTTTCCATCTAACCGACTCAGCAAAGAAGGGACTGACACACTTCATGAACTAAATGTCTTTTTCATTTTCGTGCTTGCCAAACTTCAATAGCTCCATAATAAGCTTAATTGCAAATCAGGGCCAGCTAAGGGGTCCGCGGAAGTTGCAATAATTCTTTTCACTGAAATGCTTCTTTATATGTTGTAATCCAGCATTTGTCCTTGCAAGATTAACGGGAAAACACTGTGCTTAACACTTGAGGCCAAATTTGGGCTATTTCAGAGCTAGCGTTTTCTATTAAAATTTCAATTGAAAGAAATTTTTTCACAGGATCAAATAACACTTCTCCTATGTGACTATCGCCAAATCCCAAATAAGGACAAATATGACAGGATTATATCATGGTGAGCTTTTATCCATCTACATCTGGACATATTGCATCATTCACTACATGTCGAGCTAGTGTTACTATTGTACTAATTATTTTTCAGCGAGATGTTGGAACATATTGGTCATGATTTCATAGGGGAATTCTTTACTTGTTGTGAGTCTTCATTGGCAGAAGATGGGCTTCTAGTTCTGCAGGTAATGAATTTCAAGTGATCTCTCAACACATTCTACTTTGTTCACTTTTTCCCTTCAATTGTTACAAAATTAGGAGAAAGTAGGACTCTCAAATCACTCAAATCTAGTCTAGTACATGTACCTTAATTTAATACTGAACTTTTTCCTTTTTCCCTAGTTCTTGAACAAAACATGTACTCTTAAATTAATTTCCTAATACATGAATAAGATAATATATGAATAGAGAAAATCTAAGAAAGGCTTTTCTTCTTCCAATATGAGGTTCATTTTCCAACATCAATTTCTTCACAGTTATGTCACCCTTGGTTTTTATGCTGCTTTTCATGAATGTTGGCTTTGCCTAGTTCATTTCAATACCAGATGAGAGGTATGACAGTCACAGGCATAGCACAGACTTCATGAGAGAGTACATATTCCCAGGCGGAGGCTTGAATGCACTATCTCAAGTAACGTCAGTCATGGCTGCTGCATCCCGACTATGGTAAGAGAGTTGATGATTGTGATTTCGCACTAGCATGCTTATCACTTTTTCAAAAGCATTTATTTCTATAAGTATCTGATATTAATGATTTAAATGCAGTGTAGAGCACCTGGAAAATATAGGAATTCATTACTATCAGACACTGAAATGTTGGCGGAGAAACTTCTTTAAAAATCAAAGGTAACAAGACTAATATAAGCACACAACCTTCTATACCGAGTGAAACATGTTTCCTTTGGGAATCATTTGTAGTTTGATCTGTCATAGATGCTGATACTTGACCATTGATGACTGTGTCACTAGCCAAATTCGTGCTTTGGGATTCGATGACAAGTTCATCAGGACATGGGAGTACTACTTTGACTATTGTGCTGCTGGATTGAAAACCTGCACAATAGGAGATTATCAGGTATGGTGATGAATAACTTTATCTGATGTAACTCATCTGAGCTTCTTCTTTCGTCCTATAGTCTTCTTTTAAAAGAATGCTTTCAAATATATTTTTTAGAAAACCACCTCTCAAGAAGTGATTTTTCTTTTTTTGTTAAAATATAAATGTTTATAACATAATCTTACCAATGATAGAAAATAAATGTCGATGACATATAATCGTAGTGAAAGCAGGGGTGCGGTATGTGGATAGTGTTTAGTGACACTTGCAGGTAGCAAAGAATGAAATAACGTCAATATGTTTGTTGGACAAAGTGAAAATACAGGAGTAGTAGATAGAGGTGTTTATAAAGGAAAAAATGTTAGATAAGAACATAAAAGCCATATTGAATTATATTAACTACCTCATCTAAAAATTTAAGACATCTAAAAGTTTAAGAAATTAGAGACAATACAAACTTTTATTCACTACCGTATATATTCAACATGTTGTGTCAAAAGCATTTTTTTGTGAAGGGTAGCGGTAAAATTCCAACTCTGTTTATAACATGTTGAATTATGTGAACTACTTTATCACGTGTTTAGGCATAGTTCGAGTGTACAAATAAAATTTACTAACAAGTTCAAGCTGTTGTCTATGTATTAAGCCTTTATTAAATTATGTATTCAACAGTAAATACATGCATGCACTTAATTATTCCATCTTTTCACAAGAAATCTTGAAATCATTTCACCTAAATTGAGAAGTAAACTTCTGATCAAGTGGTGGTTCTTACCTTGTAGATTGTATTTTCAAGGCCTGGGAATGTTGCAACATTTGGTGATCCTTACAATGATACTATGCCTTCAGCTTATTAGAGTTCCTTTGTTTGAAAAATTATATTGTAACTTTGTCTTTGAAAATAAGTTAGTTCCTCATAACAGCATGAAAGACCTAATAATGACTTATGTGTCACTGGCTCATGCTTAATTCTGTTATTCTCTTGTTACAGTATTGTGTGAACTTTTCTCAGTTACCTAATAAAAGTTACTCGTGGAATTTACTAGCTATACACACAATCATATAATAGTGTATAATGGTGTATGTAATTGTGGAGAAGGGTTTAGATTGTTTATTTCAGGTGATGTATGTCCACAGAATAAACAGTGTATAATCAATGTATAATGTATAATAAATGGATATTTATGTATACCAATATATATAAGGCGTTAAAGGGAGTAAAAAAAAAGTACTTTAAGTAGATGGAAAATAGGTGTGTACAACCTTGGGAAATACAAAATTAAAATTGGGAAAAGTTAAAAGGTAATATAGAGTTTGTGAAAGTATGTTTGTCATCTTCATCTTATGTTTTGCCTTTTCCACCAATACTTTGCCTTTAATTCCTCATCTTTGATGCACTTCACTTGGTCCAGGTCTCGAACCCTCCTCTCTCTCCTTGGTGAGCCTATACAACTTCCTATCTCCGCCTTTGTCCTGGAGTTCTTCGTACAGGCGTTCAAATGTTGTTGTTTTAGTTGTCATAACTGCTAACTTTGCTTTCTTCTTTGCTGCCTTATATCTCTCCCTATTTTTCCTTTTTTCCTCCTAGTCTTTACTCTCCACCAATGTTTTCAAAACGGTTTTTGGGGAGATTCTCGGGGTGGGGCTCACCAAAAACGCACCGGGGCACAAAGGTAAGGCGTAGATCCATAGGGAGTAATCTCCAAGTGTAAAAACGTAAGCCCTGGGAGTAAAAACGTATGCTCTGGGCGTTTTTTTTTAAAATTTATTTTTGAACCTTTTTTGCTTTAAATCATATTTTTATTATTGGTGTAATGATATTTCTCAAATAGTAATTGTAATACTTTTTTCTTCATTATTGGTGATTAATACCTTTCTCAAATAAAAATCATAATTGAAAGTTTTACTTTTGCTTTTTTTAGTAATAAAATTATAAAATTGAATATACATGAGACTACTCCCCGTAGATCCATAAGACTTATGCCCTGTGTCTCGGGGATTATGTCTCGCCCCGTACTGCATAAAACGTCTCGCCTCACGCCCCCGCCTTTTAAAACACTGCTCTCCACTAATCTCCTTATAAACAACATTCTTGGCATTCACTTTTACTTGGATCACTCCATACCACCACCAATCCCCTCGAAGGCCACCAACGTTACCTCTCGAGATCCCCAACACCTCTTCAGCTTCTTTCCTAATGCACTTAGCTGTCCAATTGCACATACTGTTTGATCCTCAGAGTCCCCCAAGCCCCCATATCCATCAACTTCTTCCCATATCCAGAGCTTTGGGACGGGTCAAACCACCCCATTTGATCCTTGGTAGATCATTAAGAGTCCTCTTCTTCCACTTCCTCTTCCTCTTAATTTCTAAATCCATTGCCAAAAGCTTATGTTGAGTTGTAAGATACTCACCCGGAATAACCTTGCGGTCCTTAAATGGACTTCTATCACACTTGCTAAAGAATAAGTGGTCTATTACTTAAATAACAGACAGAAGAGTAAAAATTAGACAAGGGCCTAGTACACATTTTTTCGTATTACATGCAAGACATATAAATGAAAGGTTTGAGATGAGTCATAAAAGAATATTTGTTTATCTCTATATCTATTAAACTATGTACCATGAACTCCAGAAATAAAATAGAAAAAAATGCCCCAATATTTATCTCCATGCACACTCTTGATCTTTTTTGGGAGTTCTCACAAGTAATTTAGCACATGCCAATTAGGGGATGGACCTACAAATATTGTTATTAGTATGATTGACTTTATTTTTGTCATACTTGTTAACTCAATTAGGGGGTGGACCTCCCTTTTTTGTGGTCATAATTGTTACTTTATTACTAGTTGCAAATAACGCCTACATTCAAGTGGTTAGGCAGAATTGATTCTCCTTACTAATACTTAGATAAAATAGGTGAATTATTCCTATGGAAATTAGGAATATTTATTAGAATGGGTAACGAAAATATGTGTATAATTAAAAAAACTGATATATTTTGATTGATTAACTTATCTATGTAATGAATGCTTGAGAACACGTCCAAAACTTTTCCAATATTTGAGTTGGAAGTGTCAGGAGAAACATTTATGTTCATGTGCTCAATGTTAATATTCAAGAGTTGTAAAGAAATGAAGATCTCTAGAATGGGTGTTCTTGAGAGAAAGATTTAGAAATATTCTAAAATGGGTAGTTATATAAAGGCATAATACAACCCCCAAGGCCTAGCTCGTGTGGCAAAAGGTGGAGGATTTGTGGCTTAGGTCGCAGGTTCAAGCCCCACACCATGCAAAGCGAAGCCTGATATTTAAGTGGAGAAGGGTAGAGAGGGGGGGGGGGGGATTATCCACTGAGTTTAGAAGGCTGTGATTGGTCCAAAGGGCGGGTCACATACAGATTTCTCAGTTATCAAAAAGAAGGCATAATACATAATAAAATTCAAGTGGTAAGCAACCAATTGTGCATACCAAAAATATCCAACACTCAATTGGAATATGTTCCAGTTCAAGTGTCTAAATGAAATTTATTGATAAATTTAAGGAATTGTCAATGTATTCAGCCAAATAAAAGATGGACCCTCAAGGCTGCAAATATACACTCTCTAGATGGCTCTAAAGTTTTTTCACAAAGACTAAGGAGAAACTATAGCTAACTCTATCACTTCATTTCTTTAATTTCTTTGCGAGCTATGTTTGTCACCATTACAACTTTAATCATTAACACCAATAATGCATTCAACTTTTAAAACTCCAGCAGTATTTTAAAAGGTTTGGTGAATGTATAACTCATGACCACATAGTACTTTTGACATATATATGTCCATTTACCTTTTCTAATCTATATTGTTATTGCAGTTTTAAACATGAAATTAGCAGTGGTAGGGGCTGGGATAAGTGGACTGGTTTCTGCATATGAATTGGCAAAAGCTGGTGTCAAAGTTGTCGTTTATGAGAAGGAAAATTATATCAGCTGCCATGCTAATAAGACTGTCATCGTCGACGACATCGATCTTTCCCTTGATTTTATGATCTTTGATCAGGTAAGTGCATCCAAAGGGTGTTGGCATAATACATAAATATGCCCTTTAACTTGGCTTCAGTTGACATCTATATCCTCCAACTTTGAGTGTGCACGAGTAACTACTTAAACTTGTATAAAATTGAACAAGTAGACACACACGTCCTACGTGGCATAATACATGTAGGACTACACACATGACACAAAATTGTCATGTAGGATGCCACGTTGGACAAATGTGTCTATTTGTTCATTTTTATACAGTTTAAGTGCTTACTTATGCACAACCTAAGTTAGAGGATATATATGTTAGTTGAGACCAAGTTAAAGGGCACACTTAGGGCCTCTTTGGAAAGCCACCCTAGTAACTTGATTTGGTATAATTGGGTGTAATTACACTGTCTGTCCTGTTTGGTTGGCCATGTGATTACCTGGTCAGCAGGTAATTTGTGTAATTGACAGGGTGTAATTGCACTCTCCAATTCATAAGGGTAGGCTATGAATTGCTTATAATTACATGTTGTAATTTCAAACTGATTATTTTTTAATTCTTTCTTTTATTTCTATTTTGATTTTTTTATTATTCTAATATTTTCTAAAAATATGTTTTATATTATTTCCTTCTTGTTCTCAACCTTTACTTCATGTGATTCTATACAATTTTTCATATTATCTAAAAAAAAATCATTACTATAGTTTTGTCAGTATTCTAATTTTTAAATTAAAGTAGAATACATTGTTAAATACATTTTCCTTTTCTTTTAAATCATATTTATGTATGTTATGTTGAAATTTGACATAAGAGTATTATGATAAATTTTTTGTTTAAATTTAGAACTTATGTTATATTTTCAATTTCATTTGTTTTAGGAGTATTGACTAGATATTTTACATTGCAAGCTATTTTTTTAAGTTAGACTTGATAGATTTTGTTTTTGTCAAATGTTTTATAATTTTATGACATTATATTTATAATATAGTTTTTTTGTCAAACATACATGTCATGATGTTTATAGAAATTCTGTACATATAGTTTTATGATTAATATAATTAAAATATACTAAAATGAAAAATATAAATCAATTATTTTTTTATAATATTAGATAAGAACATATGTTTATTATTAGTTAATATATTTTCAAAATACAATATATATCTTAAACATTCAATTTAATGTCATTTATAAAGGCCTTTATTTATCTAATATAAAAATTTTATTTTTATTTTAAAATTCAATATAACCTTATGATTACACTTGTTCAACCAAACAGTACATGTGCAATTACAGTGTAATTG
Organism: Solanum gracilifrons; assembly: GCA_029582605.1. NCBI lineage: Eukaryota > Viridiplantae > Streptophyta > Magnoliopsida > Solanales > Solanaceae > Solanum > Solanum gracilifrons. Next base: position 23,990 of record JAJOOH010012865.1, read on the forward strand.
CACTGTGGCAAACAAGCAAGTCAGTGTAATTACTAGGGTGGTAATTAGTAATTACTACCCTAGTAATTACACCAATTCCAATTACCAGGTGGCTTTCCAAACAGGCTGTTATTTATTATACCTAGGGTGTTTGAGTAAACTTATACAATGATCAAAGTGGTTTAATTATATGCATTTTGTGACTTATTATGTGTGCTCATTTATTAAGTGCATTGTATTATATATACTAAGATGTTTGTCTAAGAGCATGACATCCATTATTCATGAACTGAGATTTTTGCAGTTAAAGTAAGTGCTGCATACAGTTTGTAGTTATAAGGGTTCAACCTCTATGAAATCCACCTAACTTATTGAATGCTTACAGAATTCTTCTTGTAACTATCACTAGCTAAAAATAATATACTTTCCAGAGGAATATGACCTACTACGTCAACAACACGCTCAAGAGCTCCAGCAAAGAGTTCTAAGTGGCAATATATGTGAAATAAAAATCTGAGTGAATAGGTTAAAACCTCCGAACTATCATCGTCATTCGAGTTCCATACCCAAGCTTTTGGGTCCCCCTGAACTACCATGGACTCATACATGCATGTTTAAATTGTATCTTTTATACTAATTGTTATCTGTTTCGAATTTGAGGTCCATTTGTATTTGATTAATTCCTGTCCTATTGTGGGATTTCAGTTGTGTTAGGTTAATTCCTGTCGTATGCTTGTTATTCTCATGAATATAGTCCCAGAACTACCAAAAATAAAGATTGAAGAAGACAAACAAGAAATGAAATGAAAAATTTCAGATATAACCCAAAATATGCAAAGCCAAATCTGTCTAAACGGAGAAAAAAAGGTAAGAACATGAAGAACAAGCTAAGAATCTATTGGAAATAAAGGAAAAAGATAAAGATAATTTTTTTTAAAATATTATGAGCTTCCTTAGTTGTTAAAAATGATCACTTGAACTCATTTTGAAGACTTGTTTCATCTCATGTACACCTCTCAATAATTCAAAACATGTTACCATATATTCTAAAGGAAATTATAGGTCACGAGGGTTCTGTGAAGCACCTAATTGTTCAGATATAAAACTTGCAAAATAATATAAGTTAAGGGATTTTAACCTATTCACTTTTCTATGAATTCGACGGTTGATATGCCTTTTGGGGTTAAGACTGTTAAGATGTCCCACATCGGTAGAGGGATGAGAATTTGGTCTCGTTATATGGACTTGGACAAACCTCCCCTCATGAGCTAGCTTTTGGGGTTGAGTTAGGCCCAGGAGCCATATCTTTACATGGTATCAGCCCATCCCAATTTGTTGTTCACCGACGATGGGCCCCCATTTAGAAGTGTTCACGCTCCAGTTGAGGTCTGGGCATGCGGGGGAGTGTTGAGATGTCCCACATCGGTAGAGGGATGGAAATTTGGTATCCTTATATGGACTTGGACAAACCTCCCCTCATGAGCTAGCTTTTGGGGTTGAGTTAGACCTAGGTGCCATATCTTTACAAAGACCAATGTAATAAAATCGTTTCGAAGCCCAAAGTTTCTACCAGACAATACCTTGGAAGTTAGGCGTACAGTTGTGATGCATATTGATGTGTCAAAGAAGAAAGCAAAAAAGGTCTATGATCAACGTTACACTCAATTTTTATTTATTGTCATTTTCACTTTATGCAAAATTGCTCGAGGTAAATCCCATCATTTTGAGTTTCTATGGTAAAATCATTAGTTTGTTCAATCAAGTTTCATATGTAAAGCTAAAAAAGTTTTTTCTATCCTTCTTTTGGGTATTCAATTGGAAATGATTGTAGCTAGAGTTATTTTAACCCCATCTTTTGGGGTGAGCATATGTGGATGCTGAAATGCTGTATTTGACAGGTAACTTATCCCAACCTGATGGAATTTTTTGAGTTCCTAGGAGTTGATATGGAGATCTCTTAAATGTCATTCTCAGTGAGCTTAGACCAAGGCCGTGGTTGTGAATGGGGTACTCGAAATGGATTCTCTAGTTTGTTTGCACAGAAAAAGAATGTCTTGAATCCATATTTTTGGCAAATGATTAGAGAAATTATCAGATTCAAGCAGGATGTCATAAGGTACCAATAACTGTTTTACCTTCACATATGTGACTTCTTATTAGTATTTGTTATTTTTTTGACCAATTTGTTGATTTATTGATCTCATAATTAGAAAGTTAGAGCACAGAGTCTTCTTTGTTCATTTGACAATCATGCATTTGATGGAAATGGACGAAATTGTTTGGTTTTGTGCACTTCATTTAGTTATGTCAAGCGTAAGAGCTATCTCAAGAATACGTTTCTCACTGCATTGCAGTTACCTTGAAGAACTGGACAACAATCCTGACATAGATCGCAACGAAACATTAGGGCAATTTATCGAGTCACATGTCTATTCAGAGTTATTTCAGAAGGCTTATCTGGTGACACTGCTGTTTGTCTTTGCTATTGATTTTGATACTTGTATTTGGCCTTTTAGTTGATTCAAAAGATTACTCTTGCAATAAGCAATTCACATATATGTTTCATAGGTTCCAATTTATGCTTCAATTTGGTTCTGCCCCTCGGAAGGAGTAATGGGATTTTCTGCTTATTCCATTCTTTCATTTTGTCGCGACCACCATCTTATGCAGGTTTTTATTCTCTTACCTACTGTTAAGTTCGAATACTTTGTATATATGTAGATTATAGCCTATTATTGAATGTGTTGCATGCAAGATACTAAATTTGAATTACCTACATCAGTTTATCTTGTGTCTATACAGCTCTTTGGTCTCCCTCAGTTGCTCACTATAAGAAGGCGATCACATGCATATGTAAACAAGGTGATTTTTTTTTTCATAGTTACCTATTTTCACTTTCTTGCAAGTTTTGTTAAGCATGGTTCATCCTTCGATGGGGCATTAAAGAATGCAGGTTAAGGAGGAGCTTGAAAAAAGAGGCTGCCAAATAAGAACTGGTTGTGAAGTAAATTCTGTATCGACAAATGAACAAGGTCTAGCTTGGTTTTTATTTATGTCTTCTCTTCTTGCAAGAGTTCTCTGTGTTGTTTCTCTTTTGGTGTTTACCTAAGAAAAATCTTCGGTCAGCTTTATTTTCGCTATCACATAGTTTAAAACTAGTCCAGATTCTAAGTGTAAATAAAGATCCCTTGTAGGTTGTACCATATATTGCAATGATGGTTCCACTGAAGTATATGACGGATGCATAATCGCTGTACATTCACCAGATACTCTGAAAATGTTAGGCAAAGAGGCAACATATGATGAAACAAGAATACTTGGTGCTTTCCACTATGTCTATAGGTACTAATTGTTTTTTCTTCCTATAAGAAAAGGTAACAAAATATAGCCATGTTCCTATACATATTTTCTATCATCAGAGGAGTTCTATTTTGTGCTTTAGAGAAGTTCAGTTAAAATGAATGTTTTAAGGCATGATACATAAATGTGCCTTTTAACTTGGCTTCAGCTGACATCTATGCCCTCCAATTTCGGGTGTGCACAAATAGACACTTAAACTTGTATAAAATTAAACAAGTAGACACACACATCTTACGTGACATATTACACGTAGTACGCCATGTAGGATGCGAATTGCCACATAGGACTCTATGTAGGACGCATGTGTCTACTTGTTCAATTTTATCCAAGTTTAAGTGTGTATGTGTACACGCTGAAAGTTGGAGGGCATAGATGTCAACTGAAGTCAAGTTAAATGATACATTTATGTATTATGCCATGTTTTAATGGTGGCTGGTTTAATCATTTAAACAGCTACAACCTGCTAGATTTCTGAGCTAATATGAAAATGGTACTGGAAGCCAAGATTAAAATAGTTAGTAATTCTGATTCTGAAATTCTAGCCACGACCACGAGCTCTACTTAAAGGGTAGAGTATCATGTTGAAATGGTACATCTACTTAATAAGATTTATGATGTCAAAATGCAAAATTGTTGTCTCTTCCTCTGCGACAGTGATACTTTCCTTCATCAAGACAAAACATTCCTGCCTCATGACCCGGCAGCATGGAGTGCTTGTAACTTTCTTGGAACCATGAATGATAGAGGATGTGCAACATATTGGCTCAATGTAATCCAGGTGTGTTTTGGAATACAGTGATTTAGGACCTTCTATAGAAAATAAAAGATAGTGTTCTTCAGTGGGGAGTCTTTTCTCTTAACTTATGAGCTGTCTAAACTTACAGAATCTTGGTGACTCAGAGCTGCCTTATCTCGTAACCTTCGATCCTCCTCACACACCAGAGCATACACTGGTTTAGTGGAGAACTGTTAGAACAAAAATACTCAAGAAACTGATTTGAAGAATAAAAATAGAGTGAACTTATAAAATTCTAGCTATGTATTAATTTGCATAAGATCTGAATTTATACAAGGAAAAACCTGACCATCTCCTATCTAGTTGCCACTTACAAAGTGGATGTTAAAACTAAATAAGAACATGTGCCACTAACAACCATAAAAGGGGCCACTAACAGCCATTAAATGGGCCACTAACTTCAGAAAGTTGAGCAACTAAAGTTGACTAAGTCTAGCTAGAAAATAGGAAGCACTAAACTGAAATAAGTAAAAAACAGTAAAAATAATAAGCTGGAAAAAAATGCCAATTGTCTAACACTCCTCCTTGGCATTTTTGTGGCAAACACCAATTCGTTGCCTCAGATCTTCAAACCTTTCCTTTGGCAATGACTTA
>JAJOOH010012866.1:0-32124 GCA_029582605.1 Solanum gracilifrons
TATATAAAATAAGCCACAATGTAACTATCATTGTAACTATCTTGTTAGCTTTCAACCAAAAGCTAACAAGATTTTTAGTTACATATTTATTACTTAGTTAAATATATATAAAAGAAAATCCTAGGTTCGCCTACGTGGCACCACCACAAACTAGGATTCCTTTTTTAATTTATATATTTACAAAACTAGCCTTCCCCTTTTATGAAACGTTGCGACTTTAATGAAAAGTTGTGACTTTTATGAACAATTGCGACTTCTATGAAAAGTTGCGACTTTTATGAAAGGTTATAACCTTTCAGGTTGTAACTTTTCCAAAGAGTTGTGACCTTTCCGATAAGGCACAATAAACATTTGTTCACACTACCCTTTGTTGTCTAGCTATAAATAGAGAGATTTCCTCTCATTTTAAAACAACAAAAATTCTGAACTACTTCTTCTTCTTCTTCTATACAATTAAATATTCTTGTACAATTTTTTCCTTTCTGTTTCATCCTATTGTTACAGATCCTGGTATGTTTTTTTACAGTCATTAATTTATGCTTATGTTATTAATTGCTATTTTTGAGTACATGTTTTAAACTTTGTTGTTTATGTTTCTGCAAATTATTATTTAAGTATTTGTTAGTATAGATTAAACAACACACGTTAATTGAGTATTCACACAAGTTTTCTCTACTGAAATTGTTGAAGGTACAGTAAAAAAATTCCTTAAAAAGATCTATACTATTATCTCTTGAAGACAAAATTCAAATTTGGTATGCCATTGTAAGGACAAAAAGACCTTAAAAACTTTATCGCACCTTGATGTGCGAAGTGAACTAGGAAAAGAAGACAAGAATTAATAAACTTTTGACATGAGTTCAAGGATGTGCCGGATGACCTATAGAGGAATATGTTTAGACTAGAGCCTCTTTTAATCCCAAAGACATAGATAATTACACAATAAATTAATTTCTCATATTCAATATGAAGTATGGACAGATTCTCAAGTTTACTGCAAGTTGTAAAAACTGTCTTGAAGTAATAGATGTGTTTCTCGATACTGTGATTGGAATAGAGGTGTAGTTTTAAATTGAACTTCATCACTCTGGTATGTTGATTTTTAAAAAACACCCAAACAAACTGAATAATTTGTGTAATCTTTTTCCCTTTCAAGTATAAATAATAAGTTGAATTGTTGTTCAATATGATACATTCTCCCTTTAATTTTTCATTTTAATAATCACTTATGATACATTTAAATGAGAAACTTTAAAATGATATATGTAAAGCAAAAGGTAGAGCTGAATTTTCTACACGTTAGAATTAGAATATTTGTTCATTTTTTTCATCCTTTTAAAATTTATTTATCCCTCCACCAACGATTTTTTATTTATTAGAAAATTTAATATCTCCGGTATGGTTCATGTTCATTTGAATCCCCAAAAATATCAAGTAATAACATTTCCTGGGCAAAAAGATAAATTATAAAATCAAATTAAAGATGATTGATTGAAGGATAAATGATAAGATATTATAATTATTTTCTTCCTTTACATTATTAATGTTTGTTATATGTAATCTTGTATGTAAGATAATATAGTGTTTTAGTTTTAATGACTCATACGTTTTAAGTATTATTTTTAAAATTCAGTGATATTAAATTCTCACGCGAAGCGTGGGTGATTTTACTAGTTATCTTATATTTCAACACTTATATTATTTTCTCATCTGATGTACCGTACTCATTTTAAAATTCGAATAATCTAGATTTATGTGGGACAATTCCATTTTGAAGTAGAACTCTTCTTATTAATTAAACGTAAATTTACACTTAAAATTTAAACTCGAAATCTCTGTTATAAAACAATTTTAGCTTCCAAAACCACTAACATTAATTTGGACTGCAAGAGTAGTTCTCTAGCTGAAAATATTTTAAACTTATCTTATATAGGAATTCAATTTTTCTATATATAAAATGGAATAAAAGAATAGTCGCAATCTAAGTAATTAAAGAGCTAATAAGTCTTATAATTAATGGAGAAAAAAGTATACATAGGTGGCAAGGCTTTAAATTAGGTAGTTGGAGAAATTCATTGCAAGTTATTTATGGCGTTTTATTGTCCACATTGAGGTAGTTGAATGATTAATTTTGCAATAAATTACACACTCCGTTCATTTTTATTTGTTATATTTTAGTTTTCGATAGTCAAATTATATGAACTTTGATCAATATTTTAAGATATATTTTTTAATTACATTAATATGAAAAAGATTGATTGTATAATTGTTGAACATCTAAATTTAAAATTTAAAATATTGAATTGATGTAATTCAACTTGGCTCCGACAATTAATCAAATTAACTTTTGCGAAACATGACAAGTAAATTCTTTTTTTTTTTAATTTCTCATCCGATGGCTAGTACCCTCATTGAAGTCTGACTAAATCCAATTTCGCGTCAGGAGTCTCAGATTGAGGGGTGAAGTTCTTTTTAACGAAGACGATTTCGTACATAGGAGAACTCAAATCCAAAGCCTTGATTAAAAATAGAAGGATATTTATCATTCTGCTACAACCTTATCAGATATATGCAAACCCTAGTTGCATGTTATCCGTTACCCATATTTAAGCCGTCTCCTTCATTGCAAAAGATGAAAAATAGGGTGTAAATAAATATACGTACCAATTTTAGAGGTGCAATATTAAATATTTTACCAGAAGCACATAATATAATATTATATATAGTGTACCATATGACTAGACAACTGTAATGTGCACTTTTTGTAGGTCATCCCATTACATTATTTAGTTCAACCACCCCCAAATAGTTGCCTTTTCTAGAGGTATATAATAATATAATTTGACTCATAGGAAGTTAAATTTGATTAATTTAATTAAATATTTAAAGACTATACAAAAAGTACTACATATGATAATTCACCCCCCTCATATAATTAATATCATAATATGATCGTAAAATAATAATATATTGATTAAAGTCCATATACTTTGAGTCTTTGACTATTGAGAAGCGAGTCATCAGAATATTTCGGGAAGGAGGTAAAATGTAAGAACTTTGGTTGAGATAACAAAATGTCAGTATGTTATACACTGCTATTTCTTCTATAAATTGAGAGACGTTTCGTAACAAGAAAAAAAAACCTATTAATTGTAATTAACTTGTTTTACCACATTATCTATGGAATTAAAATCTGGATTAGAATAGTGGAAGTGAGTTAGAACACTTCTCGATTAGGATGGAATTGCATTAGGAATCAGCTCTTAGCATATTCTTTTTTGTCTTAATGATGGACTAATTGACACGACATATCCAAAGTGAGGTGCCATCTGTAGTGTAAGTTATTTTCAGATGAAGATGACATAATATTGATTTGCAAGACGTGTGATGGAGTGAATGATAGATTAAAAGTTTTGGAAAGAAGCTCAAGAGTCTAAAAGTTTTAAGTTAAAAAGGGTTAAGTTAGAATAACAAGAGTATAAGTTTAGTAATGTGTTGTATGATGCGGAAGTGAAAATGAAGTTCGATACACTAGTCATATCCAAGAGAGAAACCTTCAAGTACCTTGGGTCCATTACTCAAAGAGACGTGGCAAATGATGACGAAGATGATGCACATCAAATTAGAACGGGATGGGTGAAACAGAGGCTCTCCTTTGGACTACTATGCGATAAAAGTATGTCCCCAAGGCTTAAATCTAAGTTCTAGTGATTCGACCAACACTATTGTATGAAGTAGTTTATGAATGTTGTGGAAGCACGTGTCGGATGTAGAGTTGGGGCTCGAGTTTTTCTGAATTTAATATTTTTAACGTCATACATAAATTTATATAAAAATTATAAAATATGATAAATTTGAACTCATAATTTAAATTTGTTCAACATAAAAAAACTTTAAAATTGAATCCATAAATTCAAATTCTTGATACGTCTCTGTGTGAAAGTCCATAGAAGTCATGTGTATCATGTATGCTCTGTCGATCTAAGAAACACATTGTTTGCTTAAACTCAATTGTTATTGTTGGATGTGTAGTGTTGTGAGCAGATCCGAATTTAAAATTTTGAGTTCATGAGCTTTAATTTTTTTATAAAAAAGATAATTATTTTGAATAAATTATTTAATTATATATATTTACTGAATTTTTAACACAAACATATAATTTTAGCTAAATTATAAGATTTTATCGTACACAGCTAGAATTCTAACTTTGATTGTGAGATATTTTTAATTTTGTGAAATTCTTTAGCAAACAAAAAGTCATTAATAGGAAGGCCAGCTCCTCACGATACCTTGTAAGATGATTTTTAAAACTTTTATGTTGAAATCTTTTATAGTTTGGGGATGAAATGTGTAGAAATTTTATTCTTTATGGATGTATACCTTGTATTTGACATATAAAATCTATTTTTGGGTTTTGACTTATTTTAAGTAATTTTTTTCCTTGTCAAACACTTTCTAACTTATTTTAATTCATTTTTGACTTATTTTAAGTTATTTTTTATATTTGTCAAACATTTTCAGAAGTCAAAAATTGTACAGCTTATTCCAAAGGTAAATATACATAAGACGATAAATAAATATGTTTTACAAACCACAAGCCACAAATATATCAACTTCAGAAAGCAATCAAATACAAACAGGTATAGAAGATGCTCTCCAGCAAAGACTCAATCATCTGCAATTTATTAAACATAAAATATTTAGTTCATGAATTAATTAATAAATAAATAATGAGCTTATTTTGAGATATTAAAAGTAAAATAACTAACCTGTTGACCCATTGGGATAGTCTTTCCGAGAACCTAACATTGGAACTGGTAGCTGTACGTATGTCTTTTTCAATTTAGGCATACTCACATCATTCATGCCCGTTACTTGAGACAACCCGACTGGTTCTTGAATATCCAGAAATTCAAGTTGCGGAAAGCTATCACTGTCACCAGAGAGATCCAATATCTTTTAATATAATTCATTATATTCGCACCAAACCATTTTAAGTATCCTTAATTTGGGTAATTTCTTAAGCACTGCCACTACATGACCGTCTATCGCATAGCGGAGAAGAGTAAGCTTGACAAGATTTGGAGGGAATGCTTCACAGTTCAAGGGCATTCTTCCGTTCAAATGCAACTTAACAATATTTGGATATGACGACAAGTTTATTTGTTCTCTCGTCCCAAGGGAAAATCTGAGCTTCAGAACCTCCAGCGCTTCTGGCACTGGGCTCAATGTTGATAATTTCTTAATGGTAGAATCGGATACATCCATTAAACCCAGTTTTCTTAAATTTATCAATTGGTGTAACAATCTCGGTTCAAAAAAATTTACCATCCATCCACATCAAAGTTTGTACATTATTAGGAGGCACGTTTGAAAAAAATGGGCTTATAGAAAAGCAACAATTAGATGCTTGATTGGAACCTTTATAAAGAAGATGTCTCATATGTGTAGACTTCCAAACACCAGTAGGAAGATTAATGAAGCTTTTACCAATATGTAGGGTCTCTAGATGTTTGAGCTTCACCATACAATTTGTCAGTTTCCCATAAATATCCCCCTCGAATCGCAGATAGCGTAAGCAACTCATCTTCCCAAATTTGTTTGGGAAACTGACACTCCAAAACCTCTTATAAGCGATAACTACAACCAACCCTTGTAATAATTTGAAATCAAGATGATCCAGATGAGAAAATATGCAAGGGTCTTTTGCGAAACACAAAAGTGCACGAAGTTTCTCAGGCTTAGGATTTGAATGGAAGAACTCATTCATGGCATTATTATCAGAGTAAAATGTAATCCTTCGCACCCTAGCAACATTGCCGGGATCACCAAATGCATTGTGCTCGGTGTGAAAGAAGTTACTTTCCTTAGCCAAGTCCACACACAAACTGTGTAACAAGTCATGTATGCGACAACTTGAAATTCTTCCATCATATGTCCTTTTGGCAGCTTGAATCAAGTTTCTAGAAACCAAATCATTTAGGACATCATCCGCCAAACTTTCAGCCTCTCGCTCATTGCCACTATTTACAACTATCAGCTTCTCAGCAATCCACATATTTGTCAAATCACGGCCTTAATGCAATGGGTAAATCATTGTAACTCAGAGCCAATACCTTAGCACATCCATCTTGAACTTTATGGCTCATACTCTCAAGTAACCTGTTCCATGCACGTTCTGTTCTTTCTCTTGCCCTTAACATGCCTGCAGTCACCACAATGGCTAGTGGTATACCACCACATCTACCAACTATACTTCTACCAATATTTACCAAGTCAACTGAATGATTATTATCAAAAGTAAAGATTTTCTTGGTAAAGAGTTTAAAACTATTCTCTGAATCTAGAGGTTGCAATACGTGGATTGAGAAATCCCCTCCTATGTATCTGCCTACATTACTATTTCGAGAGGTTATAATTATCCTACTGCCAATTTTTGAATCACATTCAGGAAGAACAAGTTTTAGATCATCCCAAATTTCAACATTCCAAATGTCATCTAAGAGGATAACATACCTTTTTCTTTTCAAGAGTGATCTTAGGTTGCCTTCCAAGTTATCTTTCCTTTCTTCTTCCGTCAGTCCAACTTGATTGGCTATGTCAAGCAAGATTTCTCCCGCCCTTGGCTGCTGTGAAACATAGACCAATCCCGAACACTCAAATTGATGACGGACATGCCTATAAAGTTTCATGACAAGAGTTGTTTTTCCCAAACCGGGCATGCCAACTATTGAAACAACTCCATAAGGCAAATCATGATCAAGTAATTTGGCTTGTAGCTTATTGAAATCATCATCCAAACCGATGACCTCTGTTTCATCAGCATGAAGAAATAATCCTCTCTGGTCCAACGGAATGTAGTCAAGTTGATTGTTGTTGTTACTTGTATCAGTGATACCATAAGTTGTCCTCAAACGATCAATCTCAGTAACTCTTTTTTTTATCTTTTCATTCTCCGCGACAAACTTGTGGGCAGAGGAAACATTACAAACGCGACAACCAATTGTTCCTTTACGTTCTATTTTGTGAAGGAATTCATCTAAGATGTCGTCTGCATCATCCGCAAGTTGTTCAATATACTTTATCAAGTTTTTCTCCCTTGAATCTCCTTGAGTTAGTTTGGCCCTTGCATCAATAATGTAAAACTGCATTTGCACCATTTCTGTTTTGAGCCAATTCATGCTCTCTTCTAATGAATTCAAATTTGACCATTTTTCAAGGAGTAGATTTCCGGCTGCTTCTGTTGCTTTGGTGATAACTGCAGAAAGAACAATTTCTCCCATCTTTTGTTTTTTCTTTTCTATCTGTTTCAATAAAAAGGAAGAATTCCAATTCTCAAGGCTCAAAAACTGCATATTTTTAGAAACACTTTTATCACAACAATTTTGGAGAACAACAAATTGTGTTCTATCATCATTTGAGAATTGCTTTTTTCAATAATTAATAAGTAGATTGTGTTTGGCCAAGCTTTCCGAAAAGTCTTGCTTGTTCTAGATTGGTTTTTAAAAATATTTGGTTTATTTTATTTAGTAAAAAAATTATATACATATTTTTTTTATAATTATATATAACATAATATGTTGTTTTATGAGTATATGTTTTCATTAAAATGTATTCAGAAGAGGGTAAATTTTTTTTTTATCTTTTAAAGAATATATATTTCTTTACTTGAGGAAAAAAAAAAAAACCCTACGTTAGCCTCTTCTCTCACCAGGCGACTCTTATGGAGTTTTAGGCCTCCATGGCCGAAACAAATTTTCCCCAGCCTCAAGCTGTGGAAGAGAGACCAGAAAAACCTAGTTATGCGTCTCTTTCTAATCCATCAACTTGCATTCAAAATCTGAAGGAAAACTTTCACTAAAATTAAAACTTGTGATATATGTTCATGGGGAACCTACGGTGAGTTTCAGCTTTTCAGGTTTGGAATCGTATATCCAAGAAGAAAACTTGCAATATGCTCTTGTTGCTAAGTTCTCTTATGGGAGACCTGATATGATTGATCTCAGAAAGATTTTTACACAACACTTCGAAATCAAAGGAGATTGCAATTTGGGACTACTGGATCATCGTCATGTTCTGGTGAGATTATCGAATCGGGAAGACTTTGTGGAGGTGTATTCTAGGGCAGTATCATTCATCACACTAAAAGAAAAAAGGGCATGAATAATCTTGCCAATGTCAAATTCAACGTTGGACACCATGGTTTAATCCAAAAGAGGAGACACCAATTGCTTTAGCTTGGATTTCTTTCCCGAGTTTATCAACGAAGATATTTGCTCGTGAAAGCCCTGTTTTCATTAGCATCAGCCGTTGGGACACCCCTACAAGTTGAGAAGGCAACAACTGGTAAGTCAAGGCCTAGTGTAGCTAGGGTAAAGGTGGAGATTAATCTATTATCATCTCTTCCGGATAGAGTTAGAATGTTTTTTAATGATGAAAAAACAAGTGTTGTTAAGGAGGTGTTGTAAAAAATTGTCTATGACAAATTGCCCTCGTACTGCACAACATGTAAACATTAGGGTCACAAGGAGGAAGAATGTAAACTGACTATGGAGATAGAAGGTGGACTGATCGAAGAAACAAAAATTAACAGAGAAAAGTTTAAAGGAGATTTGTGATCAATTTTGGATGAGAAAAAGAAAGTTCTTACTCTTCAACAAACTGGAAAAGAGGTAACATTACTAAATTCGTCTAACATCAATTCTGGAAAAATAGTGTGGATAACCTTAACAAGGAGAAACACGCTACAACAACTATTCAAGAAAGAGTTAATGCACCAGGTCTCCTGCGTCTTACTGCAACATCTGGGCATAAAGAAGATATAGAAGTTATGTTACTTGGAACGCTGACTAGTAAGATAAGTGAGCAACTTGGTGCAGCTGCAACGGGTTCTTCCACTCCTGTCCATATTGATGTTGAGGCACAAAATAATGCAGATAATAACTCTAGGGAGTTGATCGTTACATCACAAGTCGCTACACGGCAATTATCGTCTAGATTTGTAAAAGATGGAGAGTTGGGTTCGCCTAATGCAGTTGTGGTTACTAAATCAAGGCAAGATGAAGCCAAACAAGGCAACTCTACTGCAGAAAAACCGAGTAATCAATGGACTTTGGTCTCACATAAAAAAACTGTTGACTCTAAGTCCTCAAATAATCACATATTGCACCAAAATAATTCTCTACAAGTTGAGCTTGATAGAAGTAATAGTGACGTTGAATGTACTAAGTTTGATGTGTTGCGGGATGAGAATTTTGGACAATATGAAGGGCTACATGGTACGACTGAGTTATCTGCTGAATCTGGAAATACTTTAGACTTGGAAAGGCAGATTGAGCAAATGGGGAAGTTGAAAGAACGTTGTCATGATGATCATACTGATCAACAAGCTCTTGTGACACATGAAAAAGAGTCCATTGTAACAGAGGAGATAGATGGCAAAGAAATCAATCCAAATACACCTGCCATGTTTATTTCGAATCAAGAGGTGGCTACCGATTTGAATGAAGCTAAGGAAAAACAAGGGGAGCGAGTGATTCAAGATGGACAAATTTAGTTAAGGCAGAGAATCATACTCCTTCACCTAGTAAGAGTAAGTTAAGCCCTCAAGCACTCGAATTTGTTCCTACAAGTAAGACAATGCATCTATGGCAGTCTTAGATACTTCATCTAATTTGAGTGCTACAAAAGTAAACTTGGATAATAGGGATATCCTTCCTGACTTAGGAAGTGACATGTCTGATGAAAATGATATGTTGGATATATGCTTTGATAAGGTGGCTAAGAAGGGGGATCTTTCACCTAGACAACAAAGAAGTGGAAGCACCAAATGAAAAAAAAAAAAAGACATATGGAAGACAACAAAATTGGGATGGTAAGGTGAGTGAGGAATTTGTTCCAAGGCACCTACCGATGCAATTGGCAAAGCAAAATCATATGACGGTGTCAACAACTTTATCAAGATCTAACAAATCCAACAAGAAGTGATAAACTGTCAATCATTTTTGGACAAATTTGAAGAAGAAGATAAGAAGAAAATACTTCAGATTACTTTAGACGGGCAAATTATCTTTTTTAGTTCATACATATATCAAATGAAGTTTGAAGTGGATAACTCATCTTTATTCTTGGCTTTTATATTCTTGCATTACTTAAGCATCCTCATTTGTAATATCATCATAGTGAGGATTATAAACTCCGTGATGATCATAGAATACCTAGTGTTCTCTAGTTCTTATTTTCTCCATGCTTGTTAATTAGTAGAGACTTGTTATCTCATTAGGAATAATAAGGTAAGGCCTAGCCCCCTTTGTATGTACTTATCCCTATTGATATCTTTTTATTTTCAATAAAAGGCCGCTAGACGCTCTGTCTAGTGGTAAATTTGCTCTAAAAAAAATATCTTTACTTAATGGGTCAAAATGTCATTTTCCTAATAATATATTATTTCTTTACTTTCTCAACACATTATACTCCTGATAAAAATATTAATTTTAAAGAACCATATTCTTGCTTTTTTTTCCTAATAACTTTAATTAATAAATAAGTAGGAAAGAATTGTTTTTTCTTCTTAATTTTATTTTATCAATTAAAATAGAATAAGTCTATGTATTGTTTTAAACAATAATATAGGTCATATATATAAGATCATAGTAATCAAATCATTTATTTTTCTTTGGTTAACATTCAAAAAATTCTAATAAAATAGGAAATATTTTTATTTCTTAATCTTTTTCGAATTGAAGTAGGTTAATCATTTGCTATAAAAAAATTATTATTATTAAAAGAAGAGAAAATGGTCAAAAATGCCCTTAACTATGTGAAATGAATAAAAATGCCCTTTGTTTATGATTTTGTCCAAAAATTCCCCCATTGTTATTTCATGGGTCAAAAATGCTCATTTTTCAAATAAATATATCATTTATTTTCTTTTTAACACATTCATTTTCTAATAATATTTTTTTAAATTAGCAAATGTTTATCCTACTTCAATTCAGGAAAAAATAAAAAATAAAAATATTTCTTATTTTATTATAATTATTTTTTATCATTATATAAATAAAAATTAATGATGAATAAACTATGATCTTATATATATGACATATGTTATCCGTCGAAAGGGTACATGAGATTATTCTATTTTAATTGATAAAATGAGATTAAGAAGGAAAAAAAAAATCATCTCCTACATTTTTATTTGTTAAAGTGATTTTAAAAGAAAGAAAACAAGAATATGAGTCTTGAATAATATTTTAATTAGGAAGAAGATGTGTTTAAAATGAAAAAGTATAATATATATTTATTCGAAAAAGGGCAGTTTTGACTCATTTAGTAACTATACGGGCATTTCTGGACCAAAGTATTGACGACAACGGCATTTTTGAATCAAAGTATTGACGGCAAGGGCATTTTTGAGTCAAACTATAAATAGAGGATATTTTTAATCATTTCACATAGTTTAAGAACTTTTTTTTTTACTATTTTCCCTTAAAAGAATGCGTTTAAAAAGAAAATAAATATTTTTTTTCTAATTGAAGTAGAATAACCATTTTCTATATAAAAAAAATGAAAAATATATTTACTTGGACCAACAATAACTATTTTGGACCAAATTAATAATTTAGGGCATTTTTGTTCAATTTCGCACCATTTAATGACATTTTTTAAGGCTTAAGAATGTCTGTTTGATATATTAATGTGGGTTGCTTATTGAACGGATAAAATTACACTCAACGGTTTGACTTATCAGTTAACAACTTTAAATGTACTAATATGCTAGCTAATTATCAATAAAACATCCATTGATTCGACATCAAATTAGCAATTATTACGATTAACACACAGTATACCAATTAATTCTGAAAATTAAGATCACAACATGCATGTAATCCAATTTCCCGCCTTCCATCATTGGGTTGTAGAAAATATACCGCTCTTATTTAGATTAGTTTCTTAGTAAAAGATAAGGCAAGAAGAAACTACAAATTTTAAAGTACAACTTGTGATAAGTTATTTTTTAAACTACATAGACACAATAACCTAACAAAATATTATTTATAGTGAACAAAGCATCTGACAATAAACCAAATCAATTCTTTATACCCAAGTCTTATTAAATTTACCGAGTGTTAATCTGATAACACAATATCAATAAGTTAATTTTGTGGTTGAGTTATCACATACGTTTCAATCTTGAACCATATTCTTATTTTCTTAAAGAATCATATTCTTATTTTTTTCCCTAATAACTTTAATTAATAAATAAGTAGAAAGAATTATTTTTTTCTTCTTAATGTCATTTTATCAATCAAAATAGAATAACTCTACGTATCTCTTTAACTGATAATATTGGTCATACATATAAGAGCATAGTAAGACAATCATTAATTTTCATTTGGATAACAAGAAAAAAATAATTCTAAAGATGATACTCCATCTGTCCCTAATTACTTGTCCACTTTTCCTTTTTCGGTTGTCCCTAATTACTTGTCCATTTTGACAATTTAAAAAAGGACAAATTTTTTTACCTGTTATACCCTCAATTAATTACTTTGGAAAAAGGCAAAACTTCTTGGATATCTTAAGTTTTAAATTCATTCACTTTATAATTAATAGGGGTAAAATGGTAATCTCACTATGCCATTAATTGTTTTATTAATAGGTATGCTAATTTAAAAGTTGACAACTAATTAGGGACAGAGGGAGTAGAAAACTAAAGAATATGCTTTTCATATATTAATGGTACCAACTTTCACACAAGAATTACCATTAAAAAAATGAAATATTGAATAATTCATATCTCAATTATTAAATGCGTGATTTTAATCTTTCATTATAATTTCCCCATTTTCTTCCTTCCCTCGATATAATTTTGTGTGCGTGTGTAATTAAACAATTTATTTACTACTAGTTCTAACTATTTTGTAATAATCAAATATAAATTAAAGCTAAAACGAAAAATAAAATAGTAGGTGTACCTGATAGGTTGGAATTTGGCTGATGCAGTTCCTTGATTGGAGTAAATATTAATTATAAGTGTTTTTTTCAAAAGATGGAAATTGACAAATTAACCAAGCACTTCAATTTTATTTATAAGTATATATTTTTTTTAAAAAATAAATAAATTAGTTCAATACTTGACTTGAATGTGAGGGTAAGATGGGTCATAATTTCCAATTTATTCTTTACTTAAACCATATATAGGCCTCTTACTTTTTTTCTCATGAAAAGCAAAAGGAAAGTATAATGTTGGAGAATTAAAAAATGATAATCATATTTTCATTTTTGTCTGGATGTAAATGTTACAAAAGAAATAAATGAATATTTCAAACGGAAGTATTTCTCGTGAAGAACTCTTTTTTTCACTTTAGTTGTAACTATTCAATCTGTAGTTTTGTTTCATATTAATTGATCATTTTATTAAAATAATATAGTTGTCCATCTTTTTATATGAAGAAAACATTAATTAATTGTTTTCCTATATTATTCATGCAATTAATTCTTTTTTAAAGTGTTCACATTTATTTATTAAATTTCCAAAAAAAATTAAGCGATGAATTAATAAAATTAACTTCTTATTTATGATACTTAATATGCTTGTAAAAAACGAAAATTATTATCGGTTTTATTTTGGTTTTTAATATTGGGTATACCGATAATCCAATAAGACTATAATGATTTACTCTTTTACCCGTACATAAATATTAAATATTAATCTCAATACCTTACTAGTTAGTGCATTTGTCCTTTTGCCTTCACATCACACTTCACAATGACTTTAAGTTCAAAAATTCACATTATACAAAACGTCAAAATATAAAGTAATAGGCATATTCCTCTTAGTTTCTCTCTGTGTTATACTTGTATAGTTCTTTTCATATTAGTTATTATTGTTTCTATTTTATGAGTATTTGTTACGATATTTTCTTGTCGCGTTAAATTGTTAGAAAAGTCATATATTTGTTTTATAAGTATTTTCTTATTGGTTAAATCAAATATCGAACCGGTAAGAATCCAAAACGGATAAAAAAAATATATCTTATTGATTTGATTATTGATTAAGCGTATTTATAAACCGATAAACCAAACCAATAATATAAAATCAAATCAAACCGAGCGATACACACCCCTAATTTGTATTTGCGAGCATTGATTGTTGAAGAAGAGAAGAAACGAAAGCTACTGAAATATACATAAGACAATAAATAAATATGTTTTACAAATCACAAGCCACAAATACATCAAGCAATCAAACATTTATTTATTTATTACAATTACAATTTACAATCAATCATTCTCAAATGCATCTGCAATTCATTAGACATAAAATATTTAGTTGATTCAAACTAACCTATTGACGCATTGTGAATTTCATATTCTCAGCTTTGCAAGACGTTCAGAGAGACTAATTGAGAACGGCTGCCTTGTACAAGTAACAACCTTTTCAATTTAGGCATACTGACATCATCCGTGCACGTTACCTCAGACAACCAATTTGGTTTATAAATATGCAGAAATTCAAGTTGCGGAAAGCTATCACCATACCAGAGAGATCCATCTTTTCTTCATTATGTTTGCACCAAAGCATTTTAAGTATCCTTAATTTGGGTAATTTCTTAAGCACTGCCACTACATGACCGTCTACCGTATAGCTGAGAAGAGTAAGCCTGACAAGATTTGGAGGGAATGCTTCTGAGTTCAAGCGCATTGTTCCGCTAACATCCAAATGCAACTTAACAATATTTTGATAGGACGACAAGTTTATTTGCTCACTCATGTCCCAGCTTCTGGAAAATCTGAGCTTCAGAACCTCCAGCGCTGTTGCCACAGGGCTCAATGTTGATAATATCTTAATGGTAGAACTAGATACTTCCACTATACCCAGTTTTCTTAAATTGACAAATCGGTGCAGCAATCTCGGTTCAACGAATTTATCATCCATCCACATCAAAGTTTGTAGATTATTAGGAGGCAATGAGTACACGTTTGGAAAAACTGGGCTTATAGAAAGGAAACCGTTCCATGGTTTATAATGAAGATGTCTCAATTGTGTAGTCTTCCAAACACCAGTAGGAAGTTCAATGAAGCTATTACCAATATCTAGGGTCTCTAGACGTTTGAGCTTCACCATACAATTTGGCAGTTTCCCACAAATATCCCCCTCGAATCGCAGATAGCATAAGCTACTCATGTTCCAAAATATGTTTGGGATACTGACACCACCATAATCATCAACAAAGATGACTACAACCAACACTTGCAATAATTTCAAATTAAGATGAGCCATATGAGAAAATAGGCAACTGTCATTTATGAAACAAAATAGTGCACGAAGCTTCGTAGGCTTAGGATTTAAACGGAAGAACTCATTCATGGCATTATTATCAGAGTAGAATGTAATCCTTCGCACCCTAGCAACATTGCCGGGATCACCGAACGCATTGTGCTCGGTGTGAAAGAAGTTACTTTCCTAGGTATTTGTATAATATTTTATATTTATGCAAATCATCATATAAGCAAGAAATTAGAATCAAAGAGTAAATATATCCAAATTTTCAAAAAGATACCATACATACACCACAAATAAGGTCTACTTTTTTCTATTGAGAATAAGATTTTTATTTTATTACTCCATTAATTAAATATAAATAAACATAAAACAAAACAAAGAGAAATATAAAAGTAATTTGTTTTTACAAATCACAAGCAATTAACTTGAAACAGCAATCAAACTTTTTTTCGTATTATTATTATTACAATACCAACAGGCATCAGAAGATTCTGTCCAGCACAGACTTAATCATTTTCAAAGGCATCCCTGCAATTTATTAGACATGGAATATTTAGTTGATGAACTAAATACAAATTTCAAAAAATCATGGATATTAAACGTAAATAATTATTTATAGTACCTGTGAGATTTTTATATTATCAACTTTGCAAGCCGTTCCGAGACCCTGAGACTAATTGGGGTAATGATTGAGCTTTGTACAAGTAATGGCTTTTTCAATTTAGGCATACTCATATCATCCATGCACGTTACTTCAGACAACCCCCGTGCATGCTCAATATGCAGAACTTCAAGTTGCGGAGAGCTATCACCAGAGAGATCCATTTTTTCTGCATCATGTTTGCACCTATGCAATGTCAGTATCCTTAATTTGGGCAATTTCTTAAGCACTGCCAATAGATGACCGTCTACCATCAAGCCGACAAGAGTAAGCTTGCCAAGATTTGGAGGGAATTCTTCAATGTTCAAGAGCATTGCTGAGAAACCAAACAAAACCAACTTGACAATATTTGGATGGGACGACAAGTTTATTTGCTCACTCGTGTTCTTGAAAAATCTGAGCTTCAGAACCTCCAACAATTTAGGCACATGGCTCAATGCTGATAATATCTTAATGGTAGAATCAGATACTCCTTTTATACCCAGTTTTCTTAAATTGATCAGTCGGTGCAACAATCTTGGTTCACAAAATTTATCATCCACCCACATCAAAGTTGTCACGCCCCAAGCCTACACCCTGGACGTGGCCGGCACTCGAAGACCATTGCTGGCCCCAAGCGAACCCTTGGCCTGACTTTCTTAACTCAGCGGAAACCTAACTCAACAGAATAACTCAATGCAATGCAAGGTTATAAAACAACCTAACTGATAAAATATGGCCAAAAAGGTAACTCGAGTCCCAAAATAGAATGGTTACATATATACATAGATAAAAAACTCAAAACTATCTGACTGACTGTCTATGAAACCTCTAAAAATACTGAGAGGGATGTTGGGACAGACCCCACAACATCCTAATAAAACAAAACTAGGAACACAAAATAACAGTCCTCCGGAAAGCAAGGAGGCTCACCACTGACTTTGGAGTGCTTAGCTGGATCAACGGCGTGCTGGATGATGATCCTGGGTACCTGTGTATGCATCATCATAAGATGTAGGCCAACTGGCATCAATACATTGAATGTACGAGTATGCGAGCTGGAAAACTAAGCAACAAAGGCTAGCAGGAAGATCTGGAAGAAACTGAAATAGCTTACCTAGCTCAACTCAACTCAACCTGACTGACTCATTTCAATATAATGCAATTTAAAACAAGTGTAATATAAAGAAAAGCTGTTTAAAACCTGCTATAAACTCTGTATGAATACAAAGATACA
This sequence comes from Solanum gracilifrons, assembly GCA_029582605.1. Taxonomy (NCBI): domain Eukaryota; kingdom Viridiplantae; phylum Streptophyta; class Magnoliopsida; order Solanales; family Solanaceae; genus Solanum; species Solanum gracilifrons. The sequence goes on from JAJOOH010012866.1 coordinate 17,167, forward strand.
ATAAGCCTGAGATGTATATAAAAATACAAATGAACTGATGTATATAAAAATACAATACTTGCTGTGTATAAAAATACAATAACTGTTGTGGGAGTTTCTCTAACCAACAACCATCACATAGAGCTATAGTGATGATACAACGATCAACCTCACGCTGCCAGAGCATCCTGTACCCGGCCAAAGGTATAGGACCTGAACTGCCTAATGGATCCACTAGTCTAGTCTGAAAAGGATTCATGTAAAAAGTATGAACCTCTTCTACCCATGGTGGCTACATGGTTCTATGGGGGCTGTGAGTTCTTTGAACGCTCCCCCAACTCGGTGCTCAATACTACTCCCAAAAATGTACTGGCTCTTATTTTTTTAAAACATATTTCTTCCTGCTGATTTGAGATAATTACTCAAAACTTTAGCTCAAAGTCTATCTTGGAAATCTCAGTTTCCTCTCTTGCTTCATTTAGAAAGCGATAACTTTTTTTCTGAAAACTAGCCCGAAAGCTCTTTGGAAATCTCAGTTTCCAATCTTGCTTTAAATGTGAAAACATTTCTTTAAAACTTCTTTGGGAATACTTAGTTCCCTAATAACTCTTGAGAAATGAACTCAACTTATACTCTGGGCTTAACTTGAAACACTATACTCTGTACTTAACTTGAAACTTGAGCCTTAAAAATTGAAGTCAAAACGTTCAATAAAGACTCTCGAACAGCTTTAAAGACTTGCTTGACTTGCTTCTTAACTTCTAAGCTCAGCTCTTAACTTCACTTAACTTGGAAACTAACTCTCCTTGAATTGGATTTATGGATTCAAGGTGTTTGATCACATGTTATGGATGAGTTCTTGATGTTTAGACGTACCTTGGAGTGTGGAAAACAACTATAAAACATAGGTACATTACCAAGGAACATGTATGAAAAAGTGGGGAAGGAATGGGAAAACTTGGCGTCCTTGGCGCTCTGAGAGGCGCGGAGCGCCAGACCAAAAACTTCAGAAGGGGCCTGCTGGCGCTCTGCTAGGCGCGCCGCCCCAAGGGGGAAAGTTCAGAGCCCCATTTGGGGGGCGCTGGCAGGCGCGACGCCCCACCCTTTTCCCCGAAAACTCGACTTTCCTCCTTCATTTTTCCAACTCTAAACCTCCTTAACTTCAATGGATCCAGCCCCAAACACTTAGAATCATAAACCCCTCAACATACAATAGATTTCAACTCACAAACACAACCGGAAACATGCCCAAAATCAACAAGAATTTCAACACAATCACAACCAACAACTTCAACAAATACAACCAACAACCTCAACAAACACAATCAATCTTTTCTCGGAATTAAAACGAGTTTGGTGTGTTGGGGAAAGAACCAACCCAACACTTGAACTCACATACCTTAATAGGGATCACCCCCGACGACAACCATGACGATCTTTACGAAGTTTGCTTCTTCTTCTCCTTTCTCCTCTTCTCTCCTTTTCTATCAAGAACCCTAACTCTCACTTTAAAAAGGAAAAACTGATTTAAAATCAGTCTAACACCTTAATATATCCAAAAGAAAAGGCTAGCAAAAAGACCAAAATACCCTTACAAAAATCGGGTTAACTGCCCTGCCACCTGCCCAACTTCCAAAGGGCATAACTCCCTCATACGAACTCAGAATCGGGCAAACTCAGCGGCGTTGGAAAGATCATTCCACGAAATTTGCAAACATAACTGGAAATACACCTAACTCATCCTGATCTAGGAGTTATAACTGTTCAAAGTTGGCCAAAAACTCACTTTTTCCCATACTTAACCAAATTTTCCAGATTTTTAATTCTTTCCAAAATGACTATTTCCAATTCTAAGCCTCTTCATAGTTATTTCAAATTGCCGGATGTTACAAAAGTTTGTACATTATTAGGAGGCATGATTCGGCAGAATGGACTTACAAAAAAGACACAGTAACATTCTTCACTGTAACAAAGATGTCTCAATTTTTTAGACTCCCAAACACCAAAAGGAAGTTTGATATAGCTATGAATTATATCCAGGGTCTCTAGGCATTTGAGCTTGACAATACTATTTGGCAAATTTCCTATAATACCCCCTCCAATCGCACATAGCGTAGGTAACTCATGTTCCCAATTTTGTTTGGGATAGTAACATCCTGATAACAATCTCGAGACGTGCTACAACCAACACTTGCAATAATTTAAAATTCAGATGAGCCATATGAGAAAATAGGCAACTGTCATTTATGAAACAGAAAAGTGCACGAAGCTTAATTGGCTTAGGGTTTGAATGGAAGAACTCATTCATGGCAATATTATCAGAGTAGAATGTAATCCTTCGAATCCTAGCAATGTTGTCGGGATCACCGAATGCATTGTGTTCAGTGTGAAAGAAGTTACTTTCCTTGCCCAATTCGACGCACAAACTACGTAACAAGTCATGTATGCGACAACTTGAAATTCTTCCATTATATTTCCTTTTGGCAACTTGAATCAAGTTTCTACAAACCAAATCATTTAGGACATCCTCCGCCAAACTTTCAGCCTCTTGCCTATTGCCACTATTTACAACTATCAACTTCTCAGCAATCCTTATATTTGTCAAATCAAAACCACGAATTTCATGATCCTCGGGGTAAAGGCCAAAGTACAAGAAACATGGCCTTAATGCAATAGGCAAGTCATTGTAACTCAGAGCTAATACCTTAGCACATCCATCTTGAATTTTATGGCACATACTCTCAAGTAACCTGTTCCATGCATGTTCTGTTCTTTCTCTTGCTCTTAACATGCCTTCGGTAACCACAATGGCTAGTGGTGTATGCCTCCACATCTCTTAACTATCCTTCTACCAATATTTACCAAGTCAAGTGAAGCATTGACCCAATTATCATTATCAAAAATAACAATTTCTTGGCAAAGAGTTCAAAACTATTCTCTGAATCTAGAGGTTGCAACATGTGAAGTGAGGAATTTCCTCCTATCTATCTGCCTACGTTACTATTTCGAGATGTGATTATTATCCTAATGCTAATTTTTGAGTCAGGAAGGAAAAATTTCAGATAATTCCAAATTTTAACATCCCAAATGTCATCTAAGAGGATAACATACCTCTTTCTTTTCAAGAGTGAGCTTAGGTTGCCTTCCAACTTCTCTTTCCTTTCCTATTTCGTCAGTCCAACTTGTTTGGCTATGTCCTGTAAGATTTCTCCCGCCCTTGCTTGCTGTGAAACATAGACCAATCCAGAACACTCAAATTGATGACGGACATGCCTATAAAGTTTCTTGGCAAGAGTTGTTTTTGTTGGGTTTAGCAAGGTGTGAATGGGAAATAAAAAGAGAAAATGGAAAGTGGAAGAACCAATGAAAGTGGGGGAACCAATTTTGGAGGGAAAATGAAAAGTCATTGCAAAAGTTCAAATGAAAGGTCATTTTTACCATATTGGTAGAAGAAAGAAAATTGTTGTCCTTATATTAGGAAACACTTCCTTTAGTTCTTAAAGGGTTAAGAAGAAGGTGCCCCCTCGCGCCGTTGTCGTCGCTCGCTCGGCCTCGGCGTCGGCTTCGGATTTGGATTTGGCAAATGATGTGATTGATAATATTTTTGGACAAAATTTATTTAATCAATCTTGTTAAATCATTTCCTTTCTCTTATAAATTAATTCAAAATGTTAATTAAATAACAGAATTAATTTGGCGCAATTGAATTTATTTGAAATTCACGTGTAACAGTAATCCTTCCGAAAAGTCGTTACTTTTTCCAAACGGTAATCCTTCTGAATAGTCGTTACTTTTCCCAAAGGACACAATGTTCTGGAAAAAATGGGTCTGAACAGATTTTTCTGAACAGACGCGTTCCTTGCTGCAAATGGCTATAAATAAGAGGTCTTTTTCGTTTTTTCAAACATTGAAATTTTTTCCTCTTTGCATACACTTTCTTACATAAATAAAATTGTCGATCGACTGACTCTGTGTGTGCTCTTGTTGCTGTCCTTGAGTTCGCTGTAGTTATTGAAGTTTGAGGTACCGCTACTTCTTTAATAGGTTAATCCGTCTTATCTTGGGAGGAATTAATCTGCAACCTCGGGTACAGTGAGGGGATTAAATTTCTTAAGGAAACACAGTGGTTTCTGTGGACTCGGATTAAAAATCATTTTGTCTATTTCATCTTTTTTCTGTTTCTGTATTTATGACTAACCTGAATACAGGAAATAACAGTTTTTCCCAAACCGGGCATGCCAACTATTGAAACAACTCCATAAGGCAAATCATGATCAAGTAATTTGGCTTGGAGCTTATTGAAGTCATCATCCAATCCGACGACCTCTGTTTCATCAGCATGAAGGAATAATCCTCTCTGGCCCAACGGAATGCAATCATTATTGTTGTTACTTATATCCATGATGTTGTAAGTTGTCCTCACATGATCAATGTCAGCAACTCTTCTTTTTATCTTCTCAATCTCCATAGCAAACTCATCCGCAAATGAAACCGTCTTAAGGCAACAAATGAACTTATTGGATTGTTGAATTTTTGGAAGAAACTCATCTAATAGATCCTCCACATCACCTGCCAGTTGTTGAATATATTTTAATAAGTTTTTGACCCTTGAATCGACTCCAACTTCCTTTGCCTTTGCATCATCTACATATGATCGAATGTGTCTCATTTCTCTCTGTAGCCAATCAATGTCCTCTTTCAACCAATACAAACGCGTTCCTTCTTGAAAGAGTACATTTCCAGCTATTTCTATTGATTTATTGATGACTGCTGTGAGAAGAATTCCAACCTATTTTTATTTTGGCATAATACATATATTAGACCCTAAACTTGGCTTCAAATTTTAACTTTGACCTCCAACTTTCAAAGTGCACAAACATACACTTTAACTATCCAACTTTTAAATAAATAAACACACGATTTTTGCAGCCAAAGAGCGTGAAATGCAAACGCTCCAACGTGTATTAGTGAGCCACTCAATGGCTGCCAACTAATTAAATATTTTACACGTCATTTTAGAACTAAAAATAATCAAAATTAATTCCTCCTAATGGTTTTTAGAGCTTGGAGCTCATTGTTTGACGGAGCTTAGAGGTTTGTTGATAGCTGGCTTCTTGGTTTAGGTGTTTGTGGTTGTTGGGTCTGTTTTCATGGGGTTTGGGGGGTCATTTGGATTCTCGCCGGAGATGGCGAATCTGATGGGTTTGGGGTCGGGTATTTGGTGGGTTTAGCGAGCTCGAAGCACGTTCGCTTCATGGGTTGTGCTCCGGTGTGAGGAAGAAGGAGAATGGCTGGGTATTTGGTGGCGTTTTGCCTGAAAAAGAAGAAAATGAACGGAGGTTTTGGGTTGCCGGAGATTGGCCGGAATCCGGGGGGTAGAGTTTTCATTTCAGCATTTTTTTACTGTTGTGAGACTCGAAAATTACTCCTAACTCGAGCAGAATACGTGCACATCACGCGTTTTGCCAAGTAGGATTCACGTGTTTATTTATTAAAAGGTTGGATAGTTAAAGTGCCTGTTTGTGCAGTATGAAAGTTGGAGGTCAAATTAAAATTTGAAGCCAAGTTTAGGGTCCAATATATGTATTATGCATTTTATTTTTTGTTAAATTACTTTGCCACATCAGTTTTAGAGGTAAATAAATTCACTTTTAATGATAAATGTGTGTAATAGATCGTCATAATAGTTTAAGCGTGTAACTAACTTTTCAAAACAAGTTTAAGAAGAAATCTATGCCTTTTCCCTATAAAAAATAATCTAAAGATGATAGAAAACTAAAGAATATGCCTTTCATATATTAATGATTCAGATCTCAATTATTAAATGCGTGATTTTAATCTTTCATGATAATTTCCCCATTTTCTTCCTTCCCTCGATATAATTGTGTGTGTGTGTGTAATTAAACAATTTATTTGCTACTAGTTCTAACTATTTTGTAATAATTAAATATAAATTAAAGCTAAAAAGAAAAATAAAATAGTAGGTGTACCTGATAGGTTGGAATTTGGCAGATGTAGTTCCTTGATTAGAGTAAATATTAATTATAAGTGTTTTTTTTTTCAAAAGATGGATATTGACAAATTAACCAAGAACTTCAATTCTATTTATAAGTATATTTTTTTAAAAAAAAATTGAATTAATTAGTTCAATACTTGACTTGAATGTGAGGGTAAGATGGGTCATAATTTCCAACTTATTCTTTCCTTAAACCATATACAAGCATCTTACTTTTTATCTCATGAAAGAGCAAAAGGAAAGTATAATGTTGGAGAATTAAAAAAAATCATATTTTCACTTTTGTCTGGATGTAAATGTTACAAAAGAAATAAATGAATATTTCAAACGGAACTATTTCTCGTGAAGAGCTTTTTTTTTCCACTTTAGTTGTAAATATTCATTCTGTAATTCTGTTCCATATTAGTTGACAATTTTATTAAAAATATATAGTTGTTCATCTTTCTAAATGAAGAAAACATTAATTATTATTTTTTCCTATATTATCCATGCAATTAAGTCTTTTTTTAAAGTATTCACATTTGGTTATTGAATTTTCAATTTTTTTTTAAGAAATGAATTAATAAAATTAACTTCTGCTTGAAAAAAACGAAAATGATCAACTGAGATCGGGAGAGTAATAAAACAACTTGCACTTCGCGTGATAGCTAGTGAAGAAAATTATATACATTCCCTTTATTAAAAGAAATTGGTACTTTTGATTTATTTCTCATCTTAAACCTATTAATTGTCACAACTATGAATACTTAAAATAATTATTAGCCATATATTGAGTAGTTAATGTTTTTGACAATTAACACTAGAAAGAATTTAAAAATTGTGAAATATATATCAATTGTCTACTTGCACTTGTTATAACAAGTGCAAAAATTGAAATCGATCGATGAACTAAAATAAAAAATGTTATTGGTTTATTGTTATTGGGTTAACGAGTTTTTAATGGTTTTATAGAAAAAAAATATTGGGTTATCGATTCGATTTTGATTTTTAATATTGGGTTATTGGGTATACCGATAACCCAATAAGACTATAATAATTTACTATTTTACCCATACATAAATATTAAATATTAATCTCAATACCTTACTGTCACGCCCCGAGCCTACACCCTGGACATGGCCGGCACCCGGAGACCACTGTTGGCCCCAAGCGAACCCTTGGTCTGGCTTTCTTAACTCAGCGGAAACCTAACTCAACAGAATAACTCAATGCAATGCAAGGTTATAAAATAACCTAACTGATAAAAAATCTGGCCAAAAAGGCAACTCGAGTCCCCAAGATAAAATATTTACATATATACATAGATGAGAGACTCAAAACTAACTAAATGACTGACTGACTTGTCTATGAAGCGTCTACAATACTGAGATGGATGTTGGGACAGACCCCGTAACACCCTAATAAAACAAAACTAAGAGAACAAAACAACTGAGTCTTCCGGAAAGAAAGGAGGCTCACCACTGACTCTGGAGTTCTCAACTGGATCAACGGCGTGCTGGATGCTGACCCTGGGTACCTGTGTCTGCATCATCATAAGATGCAGGCCAACTGGCATCAGTACATTGAATGTACGAGTATGCGAGCTGGAAAGCTAAGCAATATAGGCTAGAAGGAAATCTGAAAGAAACTGAATAACTTACCTGGCTCAACTCAACTCAACCTGACCGACTCATTTCAATATAATGCAATTTAAAACAAGTGCAATATAAAGAAAAGTTGTTTAAAACCTGCTATAAACTCTGTGTGTATACAAAGATACAATAAGTCTGAGATGTATATAGAAATACAACTGGATGTATATAAAAATACAATAACTGTTGTGTATGAAAATATAATAGCTGTTGTGGGAGTTTCTCTAACCGACAACCATCACATGGAGCTATAGTGATGATACAGCGATCGACCTCACGCTGCCAGAGCATCCTATACTCGGCCAAAGGTATAAGACCTGAACTGCCTAATGGATCCACTAGTCTATCTGGAAAAGGATTCATCTAAAAAGTATGATCCTTTTCTACCCATGGTGGCTAACATGGTTCTATAGGGGCTGTGAGTTCCTTGAACGCTCCCCTAACTCGGTGCTCGATACTACTTCCAAAATAATGTACTGGCTCTTATGTTTTTAAAACATACTTCTTCCTGCTGATTTGAGATAATTACTCAAAATTTAGCTCAAAGGCTATCTTGAAAATCTCAGTTTTCTCTCTTGCTTCATTTAGAAAGCGAAAACTCTTTTTCTGAAAAACTAGCCCAAAGGCTCTTTGGAAATCTCAGTTTCCAATCTTGTTTAAATGTGAAAACATTTCTTTAAAACCTCTTTGGGAATACATAGTTCCCTAATAACTTTTGAGAAATGAACTCAACTTTAAACTCTTGACTTAACTTGAGACTCGATACTCTTTACTCAACTTGAAACTCTATGCTCTTTGCTTGACTGGAAACTTTAGCCTTAAAATGAAGGATAAACGTTCATTAAAGACTCTTGAACAACTTTAAAGACTCTTGCTTGACTTACTTCTTAACTTCTAAGCTTGGCTGTAACTTCACTTGACTTCTAACTTCACTTGACTTCTAACTAACTCTCCTTGAATTGGAATTATGGATTCAAGGTGTTTGATCACATGCTTATAGATGAGTTCTTGACGTTTAAACGTACTTTGGAGTGTTGGAAACAACTAGGAAACATAGGTACAATACCATGGAACATGTATGAGAAAGTGTGAAAAGAATGGGGGAACTTGGTGTCCTTGGCACTCTGCAAGGCGCGGAGCGCCAGACCTTGAAGCTCAGAAGGACTGTTGGGGCGCACTGCTAGGCGCGGCGCCCCATGGGGAAAACTTCAAAGCCCCTGCTGGGGCGCACTGGCTGGCGAGACGCCCTAGCCCTTTTCCCTGAAAACTTGACTTTTCTCCTTCATTTTTTCCAACTCTAAACCTTCCCTACCTTCAATGGTTTCAACCCCAAACACTAAGGATCATAAAATCCCTCAACATACTAGAGATTCAACTAAAAAACACAACCAAATCATGTCTCAAATCAATAAGAACTCCAACAACACAATCAACAACATCAACACCACAACCAACAACTTCAACAACACAACCAATCTTTTTCTCATAAATAAAACGAGTTTGGCGTGTGGGGGAAAGAACCAACCCAACACTATGAACTCACATACCTAGTAGGGATCACCCCTAACGATATCCACGATGATCTCCTTGCTTGCTCTTCTCTTTCTCCTATTCTTTCTCTCTTCACTCTCAAACCCTAACTCTCACTCTTTAAAATGGAACAAACTGATCAAAATCAGTCTAACACACTAATATATATCCAAAAGAAAAGGCTAGGGAAAAGACCAAAATACCCTTACAAATTTCCGGACGGATTTCCTAGCCAACTGCCCAACTTTCAAAGGGCATAACTCACTCATACGAACTCGGAATCGAGCAAACTCAGTGGCGTTGGAAAGATCATTCTAAGCTATGAGTTATGACTGTTCAAAGTTGGCCAAAAACTCACCTTTCTCCATACTTAGCCAAATTTTTCAGATTTTTAAAATTCTTTCCAAAAATGAAAATTTCCAATTTTAAGCCTCTTCATAGTTATTTCACATTGCCGGATGTTACACTTACTAGTTAGTGCATTTGTCATTTCGGCTTCACTTCAGAGTGACTTTAAGTTCAAAAAATCACATTACACAAAATGTCAAAATATAAAGTAAGAAGCATATTCCTCTTAGTTTCTCTTTGTATTACACTTGTATAGTTCTATTCATTTTTGTTACTATTGTTTCTATTTTATGAGTATTTGTTAGTAATGGTATTTTCTTGCCGCGTTAAATTGTTAAAGAAGTCATATATTTGTTTTATAAGTATTTTCTTATTGATTAAATCAAATATCAAATCACTAAGGACCCAAAACCAATAAGAAAATATCTTATTGAATTGATTATTGATTAAGCGTATTTATAAACCGATAAACCAAACCAATAATATAAAATCAAATCGAACCGAGCGATACACACCCCTAATTTATATTTGCGAGCATTGATTATTGAAGAACAGAAGAAACGAAAGCTACTGCTAATTCCAAAGGTAAATATACATAAGACAATAAATAAATATGTTTTACAAATCACAAGCCACAAATAAATCAAGCAATCAAACATTTATTTATTTATTACAATTACAATTTACAATCAATCATTCTCAAATGCATCTGCAATTCATTAGACATAAAATATTTAGTTGATTCAAGCTAACCTATTGACGCATTGTGAATTTCATATTCTCAGCTTTGCAAGACGTTCAGAGAGACTAATTGGAGAACGGCGGCCTTGTACAAGTAACAGTTTTTTCAATTTAGGCATACTCACATCATCCGTGCACGTTACTTCAGACAACCCATCTGGTTCATCAATATGCAAAACTTCAAGTTGTGGAAAGCTATCACCATCACCAGAGAGATCCATCTTTTCTTCATTATGTTTGCACCGAACCACTTTAAGTATCCTTAATTTGGGTAATTTCTTAAGCACTGCCACTACATGACCGTCTACCTTATAGCGGAGAAGAGTAAGCTTAACAAGATTTGGAGGGAATGCTTCAGAGTTCAAGCGCATTGTTCCGCCAACATCCAAATGCAACTTAACAATATTTTGATAGGACGACAAGTTTATTTGCTCACTCATGTCCCAGTTGCTCGAAAATCCGAGCTTCAGAACCTCCAGCGCCGTTGATAATTTCTTATTGGTAGAACCAGATACTTCCACTATACCCAGTTTTCTTAAATTGACAAATCGGTGCAACAATCTCGGTTCAAAAAATTCATCATCCATCCACATCAAATTTTGTAGATTATTAGGAGGCAATGAGTACATGTTTGGGCTTATAGAAAGGAAGCCGTTAAATTCTTTATAACGAAGATGTCTCAATTGTGTAGTCTTCCAAACACCAGTAGGAAGTCCAATGAAGCTTTAACCAATATCTAGGGTCTCTAGACGTTTGAGCTTCACCATACAATTTGGCAGTTTCTCATCAACAACCCCCTTGAATCGCAGATAGCGTAAGCAACTCATGTTCCCAAATGTGTTTGGGATAGTAACATGCTCATAAGCATTTTGAGGCATGACTACAACCAAAACTTGCAATAATTTGAAGTTACAATGAGCCATATGAGAAAATATGCAAGAGTCTTTTATAAAACAGAAAAGTGCACGAAGCTTCCTAGGCTTAGGATTTAAACGGAAGAACTCATTCATGACATTAACATCAGAGTAGAATGTAATCCTTCGCACCATAGCAACATTGCCGGGATCACCAAATGCATTGTGCTCAGTGTGAAAGAAGTTACTTTCCTTAGCCAAGTCAACACACAAACTATGTAACAAGTCATGCATGCGACAACTTGAAATTCTTCCATAATATGTCCTTTTGGCAACTTGAATCAAGTTTCTTGAAACCAAATCATTTAGGACATCATCCGCCAAACTTTCAGCCTCTCGCCCATTGCCACTATTTACAACTATCAACTTCTCAGCAATCCACATATTTGTCAAATCAAAAACACGAATTTCATGGTCCTCGGGGAAAATGCCAAAGTACAAGAAACATGGCCTTAATGCAATGGGCAAATCATTGTAACTCAGAGCCAATGCCTTAGCACATCCATCTTAAACTTTATGGCCCATACTCTCAAGTACTCTGTTCCATGCATGTTCCGTTCTTTCTCTTGCCCTTAACATGCCTGCAGTCACCACAATGGCTAGTGGTATACTTCCACATCTACCAACTATACTTCTACCAATATTCACCAAGTCAGGTGAAGCATTAGCTCAATTATTATTATCAAAATTAAAGATTTTCTTGCTAAAGAGTTCAAAACTGTTATCTGAATCTAGGGGTTGCAACACACAGAGTGAAGAATATCCTCCTATGTATCTTCCTACGTTACTATTTCGAGATGTGATAATTATCCTACTGCCAATTTTTGAATCACATTCAGGAAGAACAAGTTTTAGATAATTCCAAATTTGAACATCCCAAACGTCAACTAAGAGGATAACATACCTTTTTATTTTCAAGAGTGACCGTAGGTTGTTCTCCAAGTTTTCTTTCCTTTCTTCTTCCGTCAGTCCAACTTGTTTGGCTATGTCATGTAAGATTTCTCCTGCCCTTGGCTGTTGTGAAACATAGACCATTCCTGAACATTCAAATTGATGACGGACATGCCTATAAAGTTTCTTGGCAAGAGTTGTTTTTCCTAGACCAGGCATGCCAACTAATGAAACAACTCCATAAGGCAAATCTTGATCAAGTAATTTGTCTTGTAGCATATTGAAGTCATCATCCAAACCGATGACCTCTGTTTCATCAGCATGAAGGAACAATCTTCTCTGCTTCAACGGAATGCAATCATCATTTTTGTTGTTACTTGTATCCATGATGTTGTAAGTTGTCCTTACACGGTCAATGTCAGCAACTCTTCTTCTTATCTTCTCAATCTCCATAGCAAACTCATCCGCAAATGAAACCGTCTTAAGGCAACAAATAAACTTATTGGACTGTTGAATTTTTGGAAGAAACTCATCTAATAGATCCTCCACATCACCTGCCAGTTGTTGAATATCTTTTAATAAGTTTTTGACCCTTTAATCGCCTCCAACTTCCTTTGCCTTTGCATCGTCTACATATGATTGAATGTGTCTCATTTCTCTCTGGAGCCAATCGATGTCCTCTGTCAACCAATATAAACGCGTACCTTGTTGAAAAAGTAGATTTGCAGCTATTTCTACAGATTTATTGATGACTGCTGTAAGAAGAATTTCAGCCATTTCTTTTTCAGTAGCTACAAAAAACTGATCAGAATGATTAATTAGGAAAAGTAAGAAAAAGAAGATCAGGTTATACTATATATTTTCTTTTGCTTTTTAGTGATAGCTGGAGTCCATGGCCAAGTCTCCTAATAATGTCAAGTAAAGGTGGGGCAGCTGCACACTAATCAAAAAGGAAAAATACATTAAATTGGGTAAAGGTTTGCAAGGGACGGACGGAATAATTTTTTCTCACTATTCTACTGGCTTCTTATCCACTGCATGTGGTGTCCCTACTGTGGACTCCAACAATAAAGCAAATAATTGATCACTTTAGACTTATTCCATCAACTATTTGAATACAGTGATATTTCAAAAAAATAAATAATTGAGAATTATTGAAAACATACCCCTCTAAATTTGGTGTCAATTATTAGTTTCATCTTTGAACTATTGATAATCTTAAAAACACCCTTTTATTTGACTAACTGAACTTACATATACCCCAATCTTGTAACATGAGTGAAATACACCCTTAAATTCTCGTCAAATTTAGGAGTATTTTCAACACTTATCTCGGCTTTTTATTAAAAGTGGTATGCTTCTATTAGAGTTTGAGACCATTTGCTATGTCATGTGACTGATCGGGGGTGTTCAAGTAGAGAGGTATTTTTAAAACTATCAATAATTTGTATATAAAACTAATAATTTGCGCTAAGTTCAGGGTTGTTTTCTATACTTCTCTAAATAATTTTCATAATCTAACATGATCTTAAAATAGTTCTCAATCTCGACAATTGCTTATTTACAAACTATTATGAATTCGCCACACTATGGAGAAATCAGTAGACATAGTGCTACCAAAACAAGAGAATGCATGTTGTACATCAATTCCAAAAATATTGTTATATTCTAGGTGTTTTGATAATCCTCACAAATGCAGCGACCTGGTCCCTGGCAGAGTGCTCTTGTCCAGATACAAATTGTCACGCCCCGAGCCTACACCCTGGGCGGGACCGACACTCGGAGACCATTGTTGGCCCTAAGCGAACCCTTGGCCTGGCTTTTGTAACCCAGCTGAAACTTAACTCAACATAATAACTCAATGCAATGAAAGGTCATAAAACAACCCAACTGATAAAATCTGGCCAAAAAGGCAACTCGAGTCTCAAAATAGAATTTATATATATACATAGATGAGAGACTCAATGCTAACTGACTGACTGTCTATGAAGCCTCTATAATACTGAGATGGATGTTGGGACAGACCCCGCAACATCCTAATAAAAAAAAACTAAGAAAACTAAATAACTGAGTCCTCCGGAATGCAAAGAGGCTCACCACTGACTCTAGAGTGCTCAACTGGATCAACGGCGTGCTGGATGCTGATCCTGGGTACCTGTGTCTGCATCATCATAAGATGCAGGCCAACTGACATCAATACATTGAATGTACGAGTATGCGAGATGGAAAACTAAACCACAACTTAAGCTTGAAAGGAGTACAAGAGAACACTTACCTTGGCTCTGTTCGACTCACAAATAACTGAACTCAATATATAAAGCAATAAGACACATGCAATACATAAAGCTTGTAAAACAGTGTAAACAACTTAGCTCGTTAATGATAAAACAATAACAAACTCAATTGTACTTATGATACGCTCAAATTACACCTCCTTTCAGAAGCATAAGCGATCGTTATCAAGTAAAGAACCCAACTTGTAGGTTGGGATCGATCCCACGAGGAAAATGGTTTAGACTTTACTTTTAACCAACAATTATATTCAATTAGTCAAATTATTTCCAGAAACAGGTAATAAAAAGGGGGGTTGTGCTTGTGTAAAACAAATAGTAAGACTTAATATTGTAATCAATAATTAAATTCAACTTTAATTGTTATCAAGATAGGAGATATAACTAGGGTACACGTGTTCCCCATAATCTCATAACGCAGTAATCCTAGTAATTAGCAATCCTTTTCTAGTACAGTACATGCAAAGTGATAAGTTAGGTATCTCTAAATCCTTGGTCCGGCATCTAGAGAATTTCACTCCACACCTTGGTCCGGCTACGTGTGTATAATTTACTAACCCTTACCTTTACCTCATATTAGACATCATAATCGATGTTTGGCTTAGTTATTACTTCGC
>JAJOOH010012867.1:0-35575 GCA_029582605.1 Solanum gracilifrons
GTTTTCTCAAGTAAAGGCGTTGGATTTCTTCCATAAATCTATACGTTGTTATTTGGATCTTTTCAAGACCTTAGACATCTAATCCTTGGAAATTCGTGGATCTTTCCTTCGAATCTCCCATATCTTTAGTTAGTTTTGTTGTTTCTTTTCTTGTGCTTCCGCATTCTAATATTCAATTCTCTATTTGTGATCTCCTTTTAACCTTGCTGTTATCAATGTCTTTGTCCCAAATTGCATGCCCCTAAAGAATTATCTTAACTGACCTAGCTAGTGGATCAATAAATAACATATGATTGAATGTCACGGAAACTACCTTTGACACGAAAACCCCTTTTTGATGTGTAGGTTACATCAGAATCCATTTTATATCTCACATGGTCTTAGCGTTTGTTAACCGTAAATATCCCATAAAACAAACTATATAGTTTTGTAATATAGGGTCTGATGCTTCTCCGTCCCCTCATGGGTAGCTTGAATTCATCATATTTATTGCATTGGTCAGTCCTTATACTCGAAGGGCAAAGCCATGAAGAACATTATATTGCTACTTTTATTTTAAATTGAGACTTGTAGATGGTGTATGGAGTATGTCCCAACCACTCTTGTGTTAATTTAGATGGTCTTGTCAAGACAAAGGTTAGTATTTTGCACTTCTGTGTAGACCTCTTTTATGATATGATACTTTCTACTTACGCATTCCTTTTTATATTCTATGGTTTTGAATGTATGACAAGTGTCTTGTGTAGGGTCTCTTCGAGTCTTATATGCCATGCCACGTCAAAAGTGTATTGTCAGTCGTTACACCCTACATATATTATTATTACACACAACTAGACTATGGAGTTTGAAGTTATATGTGTTGCTTGAAGAGTTGCTCTTTGCGTAGTTTTAGGGTAGAGACTATAACACCTTAGAAATTGAAAAGTCGGATTGGGAAAGAAAAGTGCATTTTGGGAACTATTATATGGTCTAAAAAAGACACCTAAAGACTGTAGGAAGCTATAAAGGTTGAAGGAAGGCATCCATAAGATACGATTTGAATTTAGGAAATGTCAAGTCTCTAATGTTTGACCTATGAGTTTCCACGATGAATAATAGGGTGTTTTACGTACCATATGAGGTGTTCTCAGGAGTGATCCAGACTTAGTAAGATTTTGGGCTAGAACTTGTGTGCTACGATATGTCTCTATGAGTCGTAGAAAGTATGACGTGCCATATAATACTTTCATGAAATTTTGATGAATTTTAAGCCCTAGCAATAGGTTCCACGGTTGATCAGTATAGCCCGTAGAAAAACCTACGGACCGTAGTTCCAAAGAGTACACCTGTCTGGTAGTTTTTAATAAAGAGTGTTCCAAACAGTACACCCCCAAACTATGTCATTTTGTCCTTATAAATACCCCATTAACCATTTTTATTCATTAAACTAAACCTAAAATATTTCATTCATTCAATTAGGTCAAATCCCTCAAGTCTTCTTATTTAAAATTCTCTCTCAAGCTTTAAGGTGAAGAACTAGGGTTTCAAGTTTTGGGATTGAACACGTGTTCTAGGAGTTGGCTCTATAAGTCATTGTGTCATGACCCAGGGGTAGCCCCTAGATTTAACTAGGCGTATAAGACCCCGAGAGGCCTCATACAAGCAACTTAGCATACCATGACATAAAGCATTAGTAATTGGTGCAAAAATTTAAAACATTTTAACACAATCAAAACCTTCTATAAAATGAGCGGAAGTCCAACATCATTGTCTCAAACGATCTACTATAGAAGATAGAAGATCTTGGGCTGCAACCCATATAGTAGTCCAACATGAAAAGAAAGATATGAAAGAGATAAAAGGGTGATCCAACCTCGAATACAATAAGGACTTACCAAAGATTCACTTCCTTGATCAACTATCAATTGAGATTGTCGGACCGACATTTTAAAAGAATGTAGGAAAGAGTATTTGTTAGTACAAAGATATACTAAATATGATAGCTATAATTAAAAACATAAGCATATGCATTAGTCAACATATGACAAAAGGCATACGCATAATTAAGAAATAATAAGGATCATAATGAGAGAGAAATACTTCCTTAAGTAACCTCACATGACCTTAGTTAAGACTTGGGTCATCCACCTCTAGTCAAGCTTACAACATGGAAGGCATATTTAGCAACACTCCATGTCAAACATCTTCATAACATAATCATATAGTTCATAATTAATTTTAATGATATGTCGATTTACCTCTATGCCTAGCTTATTAAGGCTAATGGGTATTCGCCTCTTGCCTTGATTACTTTAAGATTATGGGTACTTGCCTCCACAATCAGATCATATGACACGGGTAATCAACTCCGCATCATTTCATACGGATCATGGGTACTCACCTTTTTGCCCATTAATCATAATAAGAATGTGGGGAATCACCTCTTGTTCAATTCCAACTGACTCTGAGGCATAGAATTTTCCCACTTCCACTCTAGGATCGTCTCATTTGGAAATTGAAACTTGACTACCCAAGTTATACAATTGATAGTATAACACTCTGGAAACTAGTAGCTTAAACCAGAGCTAGACGTGAGGGTTAACTTTAAGGAATGAGGCTTAATCCTAAAGAAATGGGCTAGGGACAAGGAAAGGGGCCAAGGCATTGCCCATGCCCACGCCACCCTTCACGGCTCGTGGTGACACCACGGTCCGCGGTGCCACCCATGGTGTGTGAGGCAGTGAGCCCCTCAAGTCTACACAAAGTGGCCTTCTCCACACGAGCCACTTTACGGCTCGTGGTAGTGGTTGTAGACTTGCCTTAATGTTTGGGGGTTTAGGGGTGTGTAGAATAGCTACTGGTCAAGTGACCACGTGAAACACCATGTGTCGTGGTGCCCTTGATGGCTCGTGAATAGAGGTGTGACCCCTGAGCAGCCCACCTTAAATGAGGGTTATTTTAGGCAATTCCTTTATAGTTGGGTATTAAGTGAAGTCGTTTTGCCTTGGTTATATACACCTATATAAGTATTTTTAAGAAGAAATGCACCCATTCACCCCATTATTTCCAAAACCCTAAATTAAATCTCAAAAGTGCATCTTCTCTAAAAAATTCTCTCTCTAGACTTCAAGGAATAAGAAAAAGGAAGAAGGTGGGGCTAGGGTTGAAGAAGCAAAGATTTCACACCAATTTTATTGAGATTCATAGATAAGGTATGGTAGTCCTTCATCCGTGGATAGTTTTCATCCATTGAGCCCCTCCAAAACCCTCAATTTTAAAGCTAGATGTCCCAAAGGTTAGGGTTTCAGTTCAATCTCATGAATTCTTTTCAAATTATTTTTTAATAATTGAATCATGCTTGATTATGGATAAATTGACGATTTTATGTGGTTTTATGTTGAATTTCCCAAGAATTCATGAATTCCCCTATTTTCCCAAATTGAATCTTAAAGTGTGGGTATTGATTTATACAAGAAGAATATTATAGAATTGTGAATGTAGTGAATTTATTAATTGAATCATGTTATTATCCATGTCTAATGTAGTGATTCTAGATGTGTGGATTGAATGTGATCTATGGTCCTTGAAGGGAAAAGCATAAGAATTATGCATCATTATGAAGTTTATCTATGTGCTTTTAGAACACTTTGAGAGTAAAGTGATTATGATTATGATCTAATTGTTGTGTTGTTGGATGAATATCCTCATGTACACATGTATGTATGATTATGGTATGATGTGAAAAGTGTTCTCACAATATGATGATTCTAAGGTTGAAAGGCTATTCTCACCTATTGAATCTAGGAGCTATAGTATGAGTTATGTTGAATTGAGTGTCAAGACATTCTTCCATGGTTATGAACTTAAGTCAAGACTTAATATGAACTCAGTGGGAATTAATGCTTAGCACCAAGTGGATATTTCCAATAAAATGGAGACTCCTTTGTTAGTAGATGGTGGGTTTCTAGAAGAGGTCTCATGAGATGGAAGCCCCTCCGTATGTTTAGGGAGGGTTTCTAGTATCAATCTCCTTATCCTATAACTATGCGCCCACATAGATCTTTAGCTAGTTGATCAACCTGATCTAAGAGTATGGTTCTACCTTAGGCAAGTAGGACAATCCCTTTTCGGTGTGGGGTAGACATCGGATTTCATGTTAAGCTGACATGGTCTATGTTAGTTAAGGCTAATCTCCCTTTATGTTAGTATGGACAAGTTTATGAATTATGTACTATAGTTACTCAAGAAGATTTACTTAAGATATGGGTGGGGTTATGTGATCTTATTCATGAATTACACAAGTATGCTTTGAGGGTATTTATGGTATGTTACTATGATGATATGATGATCTATGAGAAGATTATACTTATGACTTATGCTTTTCCATTATGTTCAAAATGATGCTTTGACTTCGTAAATTGCATACATTCAACTAAATTATCCCTTTTTGCATGTTTACATGATTTTGTGCATGACTATCATACTTAGTGCACTTTTTTACTAACCCATATTTATCTACATTTTCCCAAGTGTAGGGTCTGGTTCTGAAGGTGATCCCCATTGTGGCTAGAGCTTCGATTTGTCCATTTCTCCTTGCTTGTGGTAAGTCCTCATGGTTCGAGGATGGATGCTGTCATGGTAGTTTTATTCTTGTACTTTCATTTTCGAATTATGTTGTTTTTAGGCTGTGACCCTATTTGATTTGACTATAGAAATAGATGGCTAATTGAGACAAGTCTAGACTTCTGCATTCCTTTATAATGATTTTTGGACTTCAATGCATTTTTAATCTTAGTGTTTTTATGCTTGGTGTTATGATATGCTAAGGGCTTGTATGAGCTACCTTCGGGGTCAAATAGGCCATGTTAAATCTAGGGAGTACCCCTGGGTCGTGACTGCTTAACGTTTCAAGGACACTTTATCCAATTCTAAGTGTCAATAATCGCTAGTCAGTATATAACCCAACTAAATGAGTTGGGGTGTCGAATCCCACAGGGAGTGGTACGTGCTTAACATTCAATAGGAAAGTATGAATATGTTAAAATCAGTCATATGAATAAGCATTATCGAATAAAAACACAACACAAGTCAGGGGGTGACACGAATGTCAAATAACAGGGGGTTTTGGTTTGAAATTATCAACTACAACCGCAACAAATAATATGAAATGACAATAATGAGACGGGTTCTTTGAATGTGATTCAATTATAGTCTAATATAGAAAAATGGGTAATTACAACTATTAGAAAATCGCTAGATATTAGTGATTAAGCTAGACTGTGAAGGAGGTAAACATTCTCTCAAACAATTTACCCCTAATCAAGTCGATTTCTCTCGAACATCGACAAGCGTGCAAAATAAGAACAGCCTATGCCTTAGTCCATTCACTCTCTTGAGATGAATGTGTGGGAAAAGGTTTAGGATTCACTCTCTCGAGCTGAACCCATGACAACGCAATACCGACAGACCATCAATCAATAATCTTGGTTTTAAACCTTTCTCTCGAGCAAGCCAAAAACACGAAGGTAGAACTGCATTTGCAACTACCATTCTAAAAATTAAACCACAATTACTGATTGAAATCACTTTTAAACAATATTTAAACTAACAATTAGCAATACCCATAAACTAAATCATCACATAATCACACCACAAGAATTGGGGTTTTAGCTAGACATTATAAAAAGAAAAAAATCGTTACCAAATTCAATTTCCATCAACTGGGTAAGATTGATTTCATCTTTACAAAGGCTCAAATTGAAGAATCTCAAAGACCCACTTCCAATTTCTCAAAACTGAAAAACTTCAATTCTTCAAAACTCAGGAAAATTTGTCTCAAGACTCAAAGTTCAAAACTATTGAAAGTATGATAAAAAGATAAGAGATATATTAGATTCTAAACTGAATGTTCAAAAACGTATTTATAGTCGCCAAAAAAATGCTGCAAATGGCCATTCAGCGTAGTAAGTCGGGCTCGCCAAACAACTCGGTGATTCGCCCTCTGGTCAATCCATCGCCTTTTTGCCATGGCCTTCAACATCATCACCAGGCGTACTTTTCTTCATTTTTTCAGCTCACTTTGTTTCTTTTTGCAAATTAGTGTCCTTTCTTTGTTCCTCAATCCATATACCTGGAAATCAAGTGTTTTACATCCATTATTGGCACAAAACAAGCGTTTGAGGACACTAAATCATGATAAATAAAGTCCCAAATGAGTCCAAATCTCAAACTCATCAGTGACAAACTTGGTAATTGGGGTGCATTGTTTAGAATGATTATAGGATGATGTCTCATAAGCCATGTCTAGTAGAGTCTTGTGCATGAGTGTGAAGCGCACCATACTTATGAATTAGAGGCTATAAGATGTGCAAGAAGTTTCACTTTTCTCATTACTCTTAAGTCATGCCTTAGAGTTTAACTCAATAAAAGTCCCTCTCCTAACCCTTCTTTTGTGTCCTCAGGATATGAATACAAATAGGGCTAACACTAGAAGAATGAAGGGTGACAATGTGAATGAATGAGTTTCTTCTCAGATAATCAAGCTTCGGTTGATCCCGTGGTTGAGAATGTGACCCAGATGGAGTTTAGGTCCACTATCCAAATGTTGACCCAAGTCATGACGTTTCAAGCTCAAGCCATGACAACTCAAGCCCAAGCCATGAGGGCTCAAGCCACTAGAGAAGTTGTAGCTCTGGTGAATCCTAATCTGAATTCAGCTGCATCAAAGGTAAGGGATTTTGCTAGAATGTACCCTCCCGAATTTCATGGCTCCAAAGTGGAAGAGGAGGTTTACAAAGTGATTGATGTTATGGGGGTGTCTTCGGAGTAGAAGGCCGAGCTAGCTGCCTACCAACTAAAAGATCTGGCTCAAGTTTGATATGATCAGTGGAAGGGTGAGAGACCCGTAGAAGCTGGCCCGGCAGGATGTGATTCGTTTTAATCGGAGTTTCTTGTTAGATTATTTTCCCTAGAGTTGAGGGAAGTAGATATGCAATAGTTAATTAACCTTCGTCAACGAGGTATGAGTGTGAAAGAGTATGCTCTTAAGTTCACCAAACTATCCAAGTTTTCTCCAATCGTAGTGGCAGATTCGAGGGCTAAGATGAATAAATTTTTATGGGAGTATATGACATGGTAGTCAATGATTGTCAATCGGCAATGCTTATCCCAAGTATGTATATTTCACATCTTATGGTGCATGCCTAATAAATTGACGAAGCAAAACACAAGAAAGAGAAAAGGGAGGTGAAAGAAGTAGAGCAAGTGATGGAAATTTCTCTAATGCTAGGTCTGGTGGACAAAGTCAACCAAGGTTCAAACAATGGTTCTCTAACCAAGGCTCCTCTAGTTCTCCACCCAAGGGTCAATAAGGATAGGGTTTCCAACCGTAAACCTCAAGGAGGTAATAGTGGTGGTTCTTATGTTGCTAGGTCTAATTGTGCAAAATGTGGTTGAAAACATAAGGGCAAGTGCCTAGTTGGCTCAAATGGGTGTTATGGCTATGGAAAGATGATTTTTTCCTAATCAAGACAGTTCTTCCGATTCAAGTGTGTTTGATCATACAATAGTAATATGACCCAACCGAATAGGTTGGAGTCGATTCCCAAGGGAGCGGTTTCTGAGAATTAAGAATTAAGCGCGGATATGCTAGAGTTAACCATAGCTAAAAACATTATCGAGTAAAAACATAAAAAATTAAGGAGTTGACACGAATATCAATTATGAATAGGGGGTTTGTATTCAATTAGTGAACAAAATAGTGAAAACAAAAAGATGAGAATATAGGGAGACATGATTCTTGGGATGTGATAGGAATATGGGATAAACTACGCAATTTGGTAAATGCTATTGATAGTCAATTACTGAATATTTGTAACTAGGCTAGACTTTAGTAGAGGTAAATTCTCTCTCGAGCAACTTACCCCGAATGAACTAGGTTTCTCTCGAACACCGAGTTGACGATTCTGAGCATAGCGTCCGCCTTAGCCCATTTAATCTCTCAAGCTGAATGTATGGGAAAAGGCCTAGGATTCACTCTCTCGAGCTAAACCCACGACGACCTAATGACCACCGACTATCAATTTAGTAGTCTTAGTTATAAAAGCTCTCTCTCGAGCAACCCAAAACCACTAAGATGAAATTGTATTTGCAACTACAATCCCATTAAGTTCAAACACAACTACTAAACGAAATCACATTTAAACAGCAAATAGACTAACAATAAGCAATACCCAACATGAAGTTTAACCCATATTCACAAAATCACACCCCAAGAATTGGGGTTTTAGCTAGATATAGAAAAAAGGAAGAAAATGATACCAAATCGAAGTAACATCAACTGGGTACGATTTATATTCACTTCAATCGAGTCTAAGATGAATAATCTTCAATACCCACTTCTAATTTCTTGGAATTGGAAGTCTTCAAATCATCTAAAGCTAAGCAAAATGTTCTCTACTTGAAAATTTAGAAAAATAAAATCTTGTTTCTGAAATTGCATCTGAAGATAAAAATTTGAACTAGTATTTATAGTTGTCAAAAGATGTTCTATGAAGGAAAACTCGGTGTAGTTAGTCGAGATCGTCGATGCAGTCCACGATCCGCCCTTTGCTCTCCTTCATCACCTTTCAGCTTTTTTCATTCAGCGTATTCGCGCTCTGGATCGTTGGGAGATATAGTACTGCTTCACAAAAATGTTCAGCGATGCAGTGACTACTCCTTTTCATCGCTGACTTGCCCTTCTCCTTCTGGGTTCAGCACACTTGAACTTTGAGCGAGGTTCAGGCCATTCATCTATTCGCCTAATGCATTAGGAGATCCTCAGGCCTTCTTTTCTTCGTCTTTTCATCCCTTTTGTTCCATTTTTCCAAGTAGTGTCCATGCTTCGCCTCAAACTTCAAATACCTGAAACTTAAGGATTTACATCAAATATTGAGACAAAATATGAATTTGAGGACACTAATTCTATTAAAATGACGCCCTAAATGACTCCAAATTGTGGACTCATCAACATCCCAACTTAAACTTTTGTTTGTCCTCAAGTAAAACTCAAGTTCGGTAGTTCAAAAAGGTTATATCGAACAGTGCTACACAATACTCAATCATGGATGCACACATAAGACTCAATTTACTTATGCAAAGATCAAATGTGCATTGAAAGTTTCAAGTTGTAGCACACCATTATCAAAGAATCTCAAGCTCACCATACTTGCTTCAAATGCAAGTTCAAGCTCAACTAAAGTATTCAAATACCCTCACACAAATAATGATTCCATATTCACACACAATGGTTCAACAATTTAAAGTTCCGGAATCAAATGCAACGCTCACACTCACAAAGAAGAACACTATGAATATTTTCATTCATAGGCTTACCCTTCTTTTTCAATTGACAAATGCTTCAGCTCACTGAGGATCTGAAAGGTCTTTTCAAGGCTTGAAATGGGCTGAGTGCAAAGGTATGGTCATTTAGGCCAGTGACTTTCATCCTCATGAAATGTGGTGCTCACAACATTTCATTTCCTCTTATTTCATCATTTTCTTCAGTACTCATAAATCATCCCATTATTCACTTTCCATGGATTGTTCGGAAACCCCATTTCTTTTGTGCTTTCTTCCACAACCTTTTCATTCTTTCTCTTTTTCTTTCTTTTCTTTCTCTTTTTATATATGGAGGGGTTCCATTTTTCTCAAAACCATGGGTTAAAGGAGACTTTTCTTGCACTTCTTGAATTGCTTTCTCTTTTAACCACACCCCCAACTTCGGCCTTTTGCCTAAGTTGGCTATTCAATCAACCACTAATCAAAAGGATTATAGATACTGGATTAAGTGAGGTTAAGTTTTTATCAAGTTTCTTCCAAAGAAAGGTAAGGCTCAAGGACTGTTCAAAAGATGTTCACACACTCATTAGGTAGGCCACAAAAGAGGTATATGTCAAATTGACTCATACTCTTCGAAGTTGCCTAAGATCATATCAAGAGATAGCCTTATTTAGTCGACCGGACCAACGGGGTAAATTGTTGACGTTACCATGCATGGTTCATAGTAAGCTCATCACAAAGGCATTGACACCAAGGTCAAACAAGACTCCCCTCTTTCTCTAGTGTTCAACGATCATTACAAGAGGCTCAATTCGATAATTGTCTAGCCACAATGATATGCAAAGAGTTCACATATTGTCTATGCAACTTCATTTTGGCCTCATCGCAGCCGCACATTTATGTGTGTTCGATTATGAGCACTATTCAAGTTATCTGTATTGATCAAAATCGATACTCAAATTCAAAAAATAATAGCCACATTCAATACATACAAGAGGTGGCAATTTTTTTCCAGAAGGGTGAAAAATCATTTTCAATTAAAAATAAGGAGCCACACGATCACACATTCCATGTAACACCCCGGAAATTCTATGACTTTAGTTAGAGCCTCACCTTATGTATAATGACTTAAAAATAGTTAAAATGATGTTTATAAACTTAAACTAATGTAATTGACTTTGTTTGGAAAAGTAAAAGTCTAAATGTCAAGACGTCCGGAAACTAGAGAAGAACGTGTTCAAGTGTGTCGTTAGGTTTTGGGCAGGTTTGGGAGTATTGTATGATGGTATAATCTGGTGAAAAGATTTAAAATAGGTAAATATATGTTCCTAGGGTAAAAATGTTGGAATAAAACTCCTCGGGGCTACCCTAACGGACCCCGAGGAGGACCCCAACCTTAGCCAAACAAGCTGCAAAGGTAGCTTGCAAATTTCACTTGGGGGGAATAAGGGCCCGTCGTGCACTTGCTTTCCCAAGGATAAAAAATTTGGTTCGCGACGCCGTCGTGTCGCGAACTCTACTAGCTTGAAATTTAATTCCAAATATTTTTAGGGAACAACTCCGCGTCGTGGACTTGTTCCGCGACGAAGATGCAGAAATTCAGAAATCTATTTTAACTTCATTAAAGAGTCCATTTAAGTGAGGGGTATTTAGGGTACTTTAGGGGACATGTATAAAATGATTTTTAAGTCAATTTACCTCATTTTTATCATTCAAACATAAAACCCCAAAGATCAAAACCTAAAGTTCCTCCTTCTATCTACTCTATCTCTCTTCTCCAAAACTCCATTGAAGAAGATTGGAACTTCAAGAAGAAGACCAACTCTCCAAGGTTTCAAATCGTATTTCTGTGGTTAATTCATCTATAAGATATGTTTTCTTATTACTCTTGGGTTTCCTTTCCCCAAGAGGCCCCTTCAAAAAGAATTTTAAAATCTCCAATTTCTAGGTTTCAATCCAAAAACGTGGATCTTCTTTCTAAAGTGAAATTTAGGTTATAAACTGACTTTTATTGATGTTATATTAACAATTATGGATGAATTTATGTTGTATTGGTGGTTTCTTGAAGAATTCCCCATGAGACCCATGTTTCTCCTTCTTTTCCTAATTCTAACCCTAGTTTGTGTTAGATATTGACTGAAGGCTATGAATTGAATGTGATGTTATGAAATTCATATTTGTTTGATGATTGTACCCTAGGTTATGTATAATTTATATGAAATTAGGGTTGAGTCTTTGAATGAAGCTTTGAAGGCTATGAAGTAAATATGTCAATTGCTTATATTAATGTTGATTATGTTATTACTTCATGAATTACCTTGTATTATATATTGGTTATGAATTTCTTCGTAATTGAAGTATGGATGTCCCACAAAGGGCAAGAAGGTATGAAAGTTGGTTCTTCTTTGAACTCAAGTATGAAAAGTGAATTACTTAGATTGTAATGATGCTATACCTAATTTGTTGTTGTGGTGTTGATGACCTAGTTTCCTCATCCTTAACCCTCTACACTTGAATTAGATATGAAGTATGTATGTATATTATGGTATGATTCCTATATGATTGAAAGGTAGTTCTCATGATTGTAGTGTAATGTAAAGTGAAAGATTTACTCACTTGCTAAGTTTCTCTAAAGTGAAAGGATTGTTACTCACTTGTGAACACATATGAGCTATTATGATAAGATGTCTACATAAGAGGCTAGTAAAGGCTAATGTGAACTTATGTGATGACTAAAGATAAATACAAAAGGGAATCAGATACTTAGCACCGAACGGGCATGTAAATGAGATGGAGGTCTCACTTTAGTAAGTCCGTCTCCCCACATCGCTTTTCTCATATTTAGCAAGTAAGGATTACCTATGATATGTGTAGTCTCATGAGATGGAAACCCCTACATTTAATAAGTTGGGGTTTCTAGAAGCAATCTATTTGACCCTTAACTATGTGCCCACATAGGACTCTAGCTTAGTGGATCCACCTAGATATCTATGTACAAATGGTTAAATCTTAGGCAACTGTTAAGCCTATCTTTTCGGTATGGGAGTAGAACACCTGATTCCATGTATCTCTCATGGTCTATGTCGGTTATTGGAATATTTCCCTAATGTAAAAGTAGATGAAGGTATAAACGGTGTGAACTCTTACTAGGGCTTTCCTAAGGGTTTCTACATATTGTAAGGGAAGGTATGGGACTTCTCTTGCGCATTGCACTTGTAGGATCCTATGAGATGCTTGTAGTAGTGTTCTCTTATGATTATGATTATTATGACTTATGTATGTTGAAGCTATGTTATGTATGATTATTATGAATGTGGTAAGTTATGATGAAATATGATCTTATAAATGTATGCATGAAGTAGGTTGCTTAATGTGATACTTGGCTTTGAATAGGGTTACAGGGTTCGATTCTTTGCATTGCACTAGTATTGCTTGGGCTGTCTACGTGTTGGGATGATATTATGTTGGTTTGGACTATGATACTTAATTGTGTGCATATTAGATTTACTTGGCAAAAAGCATGTTTTGAATAAAATGTCCTTTTATGCATGTTTCAATGGTTTTTATGCATAGTATCCATACTTAGTACGTGTGTTGTACTAACCCATATTTTCTCCCTTTTCCCAAATATTTAGGTTCGGGCCGTTGAGGATTCAAGCTTACTTCTCAAGATACTTGGAGTTGCTTCCCCAAGTTGGTGAGTCTTCAAGTCCGAGGATAAGACCCTATGATCTAGCTTCTATATTTAGTTCTTTGCTTATGTTGAAAGACATTGTTGTACTTCCTATTTTCAAGACTTCTTATTGTTGTAAAGGCTAAGTCCCATTTTCGATACTTCTATGTCTAGATGGTGCATTGTGACGAAGTTATATTCTATTTTTCATATATGAAGTGAAGTTGAACTTCCAAACCAAAAGTTTTAAATTTTCCGTGATTTTATTCTATGATACATGTTATGACGAATGCTAAGGGCTTGTATAAGAGCTCTTCGAGGTCGAGTACGCCGGTAACGACTAGGGGTTTCTCCCGGGTCGTTACCAACTTGGTCTTAGAGCATAAGGTTGAGAATAATGTAGGATTCATGTCACAAGATACCACGTCGAGTAAAGTCTTGTAAATGGGTGTGAAGCGTGCCACACTTATGAATGAGAGACTACGAGATGCTTAGGAACTTTCACTCTTTTGTTATTCCATAGTCGTGCCAAAGAGTCTTAACTCTATTTAGTCCTTTCCTTCTAATCCTTCTCTTGTGCTTATAGGCAATGAATACAAGAAGGAACAACGCAAGGAGGGTCGGTGAGGAGAATGTTAATTAGTCGGTTCCCCCTCAAGCTCCAAAAAACCCTCAAGTTCCTATTGAAGAAGGGGCTATGTCTAATGTTGATATAAGGTCGGCTATTCATTATTTGACTCAAGTGTTGGCCACTCAAGTTGCAAGGGATGCTAGGGTTCAAGTGAACCCCAATGCTAGCACTACCGCTTCTACGATAAGGGAATTCACAACGATGAATCCCCCTACTTTCTTTGGCTCCAAAGTGGAAAAAGATCCACAAGGGTTCATTGATGAAGTGTTTAAGGTTCTAGAGGCTATGGGTGTGTCTTCTGAAGAGAAGGCGGAGTTAGCCACCTATCAACTCAAAGATGTGGCACAAGTGTGGTATGAACAATGGAAGGAGGGGAGACCTATTAGAGAGGGTCCGATAAGTTGGGCTACATTCAAGATGGCTTTTCTTGATATGTTTTTCCCCTTGGAACTAAGGGAGAGGAAAATGCAAGAATTCATCAACCTCCGTCAAGGGGGTATGAGTGTGAAGAAGTATGGCCTCAAGTTCACTCAATTATCCAAGCATGCTCCTACTTTGGTGTCAGACTCTAGAGCTACAATTAACATATTTGTTATGGGTGTATCCGATCTTGTGGTGAATAAATGTAGGTCGGCTATGCTAATCCCAAGCATGGACATTTCTCGCCTTATGGTTCATGCCGAGCAAATTGAGGAGCAAAAGCTTAAGCGAGTTGGTAGAGAATTGAAGAGGTCAAGGGCCGATGATGGAAATTATTCTAAGGTTAGGTTTGAAATCCAAAGTTAAAAAAGAGGTTTTCCAACCATGGTCCTCCTAACAGTCCAAGGGTCAACAAAGGTAAAGTGTATACCCCCAAACCTCAAGAAGCAAGAGGTGGTGGTCCTTATGTTGAGAAGCATATTTGTACAAAGTGTGGTCGAAAACATGAAGGCAAGTGCCTAGTTAGCACGGGTAATTGCTATGGTTGTGGTAATAACGGCCACATGAGGAGGGACTGCCCTATGCTAAAGGCTGAAGGAAGGGAAAATGCTCAAGCACAAACAAGTGGCCCAAATCCCGATGCTCCTAAGAAGAATCACTTCTATGCTCTCCAATCTCGAGGTTATCAAGAGAGCTCTCCGGATGTTGTGACCGGTATACTACAAGTATTTTCAATTAATGTTTATGCATTATTGGATCCCGGTGCCAGTTTGTCTTTTGTAACCCCTTTAGTGGCTATAAAGTTTGATATGCTTCCCGATGTCTTAGATAAACCCTTTTTGGTTTCTACCCCGGTGGGTGATTCCATAGTTGTTAAAAATGTCTATAGGGGTTGTCCCATATCTTTGCCTAATAGAGTCACTTTGGTTGATTTGGTAGAACTTGATATGTTAGACTTTGATGTTATATCGAGGATGGATTGGCTTCATGCTTGTTTTGCGTCCATAGATTGTAGTACCCGAATTGTGATGTTTCAACTTCCTAATGAACCCATTTGAGAATGGAAGGGAGGAAATTCCATTCCTAGGGGAAGGATCATTTCATGTCTAAAAGCTTGTAAGTTGATTTCCAAGGGTTGTCTCGATCATATTGTGAGGGTCAAGGATCTTGAGTCCGAGATTCCTTCTTTGGAGTCGGTTCTCGTAGGGAAGGATTTTCCGAAAGTATTTCCCGATGACTTACCCGGGATTCCTCCCAAACGTGAAATAGATTTCGACATAGATTTATTGCCGAATACACAACCTATTTCAATTCCTCCTTACCGGATGGCCCCGACGGAGTTGAAGGAATTAAAAGCTCAACTCAAAGATTTGTTGGATAAGGGTTTCATCCAACCTAGTATATGTCCTTGGGGTGCACCGGTGTTATTTATGAAGAAGAAGGATGGATCTCTTCGTATGTGTATTGATTACCGATAATTAAATAAGGTGACCATTAAGAACAAGTATCCACTCCCTAGGATTGATGACTTATTTGATCAATTTCAAGGAGCTAGTTAGTTTTCAAAAATTGATTTGAGGTCGGGTTATCACCAACTTAGGGTGAGAGGTGTTGTTGTTCCGAAAATAGCCTTCCGAACAAGATATGGTCATTTTGAGTTCTTACTAATGTCCTTTGGTCTTACAAATACCCCGGCGGCTTTCATGGACCTTCTGAATCGTGTGTTTAGAAATTTTCTAGACTCATTTGTTATTATCTTTATTGATGACATCTTGATATACTCTAAAAGTGAGGATGATCACATGAATCACTTGAGGATAGTATTGCAAGCCCTCAAAAATCACCGACTCTATGTTAAGTATTGCAAGTGTGAGTTTTGGCTAAGATTGGTCGCTTTCCTTTGTCACATTATTTCTAGTGAGGGTATAGAAGTTGATCTAAAGAAAATCAATGCGGTCAAAAGTTGGCCTATACCTTTCAGTCCTTCCGACATTCGAAGTTTTTTGGGTTTGGCTGGTTACTACCGGAGGTTTGTTGAGGGATTTTCATCTATTGCATCTCCATTTACATACTTAACTCAAAAGAAGTGCAAGTTGAATGGTTGGAATCTTGTGAAAAGAGCTTCCAATTGTTGAAAGATAAGCTCACCTCCGCTCCGGTTTTGACCTTACAGGAGGGCACCAAAGGGTTTGTAGTATATTGTGACGCTTCCTGAGTGGGTTTGGGTTCTGTCATCATGCAGCATGGTAAGGTTATAGCGCATGCTTTGAGACAACTCAAGGTGCATGAGAAGAATTATCCAACTCATGACCTTGAGCTAGCGGCCGTAGTCTTTGCTTTAGATATTTGGAGACACTATCTCTATGAGGTACATGTGGATGTATTTACCAACCACAAGAGTCTTGAATATGTTTTTAGCAAAAAAGAATTGAATCTCCAACAAAGGATGTCGTTGGAAATCTTAAAAGATTATGATATTAGTGTCCTTTACCACCCCGGAAAAGTAAATGTGGTTGCGGATGCTTTGGAGTTAACCCGTGATTTACATATGCTAGCCCGGTTGGGTGTTCGAATTGAAGATTCCCTAAAAAGAGGTGTCATAGTCCGTCATAATTCCGAGGGATTAGTTGTTGTTGACGTGAAGTCTAAGCAACATCTTGACCCTATTTTGATGGAACTAAAAGAGTCGGTTCTCAACAAAGCAATATAAATTTTCTCTCAAGGAGAAGTTGGGGTGCTTAGGCACCAAGGAAGCTTATGTGTGCCAGATGTGGATAGCCTAAGAGAGACAATCTTAGAGGAGGCCTATGGGTCCTGATACTCCATCCATCCAGAAGCCACCAAAATGTATTGCGACTTAGGTGAGATTTATTGGTGGAACGGAATGAAAAGAGACATACCAGATTTTGTGGCTAGCTGCTCGAATTGCCAACAAGTCAAAGCCGAGCACCAATGACCGGGAGGTCTAACTCAAGCTATTGATACCCCCACTTGGAAGTGGGAAGAGGTCAATATGGAATTCATGGTAGGTTTTCCTCGAACCCGTAGTCAACATGATTCCATTTGGGTCATTTGGGATAGATTGACTAAATCAGCCTATTTCCTTCCCGTCAAGATTTTTTATTCAGCAGAAGATTATGCTAAGTTGTACATTAAGGAGATTGTGAAATTGCATGGGGCCACGTTGTCGATTTTTGGAGGTCTTTCCAATGTGAACTTGGTACTTAAGTGAAACTCAGTACCACATTTCACCCTCAAACGGATGGTCAAGCGGAACGCACCATCCAAACCCTAGAGGACATGTTGAGAGCGTGTGTCATTGACTTCAAAGGTAATTGGGATGACCAACTATCTTTAAAAGAATTTTCCTACAACAATAGCTACCACTCGAGTATTGCTATGGCACCCTTTGAAACACTTTATGGTAGAAGGTGTCGATCTCCAATTGAGTGGTTTGAAGTAGGTGAATTTGCTCTTCTTGGTCCCGAGGTAGTCTATCAGGCTACTGAAAAAGTTTGACTTAGAAGGGATAGGTTGAAAATGTCTCATAGTCGGCAAAAGTCTTCTGCCGATAATAGAAAGAGAGATCTTCAATTTGAAGTAGGTGATTGGGTCTACTTAAAATTCTCACCCATGAAAATGGTGATGAGGTTTGGTAAGAAGGGGAAACTTAGCCCCCGGTATGTTGGGCCTTATGAGATCTTGAAGCGTGTCAGAAAGGTCGCTTATGAGTTGAAATTACCCATCGAATTGTCCTCGGTTCACCCGATGTTCCATATTTCTATGTTAAATAAGTGTATAGGTGACCCGGTGTCCATTCTCCCTCTAGAAGATTTAGGGGTGAATGAGAACCTTTCTTATGAAGAGATTTCGGTCGAAATCCTAGATCGTCAAGTTAAGAAGTTGAGGAATAAAGAGGTTGCCTCCGTAAAAGTCCTATGGAGAAATCACCTAGTTGAGGGTGCAACATAGGAGGTCGAGGCCTACATGAAGTCCCGCTACCCTCATCTTTTTCCTCCTACTCCTAGCCATAGTTGAGATTAGTAGTCTCTCTTATTTTGGTATAAATTCAAAATCATGTGTGTTGGTGATTATGACATGATTTCCTTGTATGTGCATATTTTTGTGAAAATTCATGCTTAAGTTGTATTTTGAGTTTTCATGAATTTTGTTGCTCTTGGTTGATATTGCACCCATAGATGTTGTGTGATGTTGTCTTCATGAGAGTTGTAATAAGTATGCTTGATGTTGTCTTGTTAAAGAAATGTCTTGTTGATTGCTTAATATATATGTTTATGGTCTTTATATATGGAGAAGGTAGTTCCTCCTACACTTATGTGAAGTAAAGAGTTTTGAGCATAGTGATGTTGTGGATTAAATCCCTATATGATATGATAATTTGATGTTGTTGATGTGACTGGTTGTTGTGCTGCTAGTCTGAGTCATTTTCTCCCTAGAAAGAAGTCCAAGTGACATTCTAGGACGCATTTTCCTAAGGGGGGGATATTGTAACACCCCGGAAATTCAATGACTTAAGTTAGAGCCTCACCTTAAGAAGAAGGACTTAAAAATAGTTAAAATAATGTTTATAAACCTAAACCAATGTAATTAACTTGGTTTGGAAGAGTAAAAGTCTAAACATCAAGAAACGACCAGGACGTCCGGAATGTTCTAGTGTGTCCTTAGGTTTTGGGCAGGTTTGGGAGTGTTATATGATGGTATAATCTGGTGAAAACGTTTAAAATTGGTAAATATATGTTCCTAGGGTCAAAACGTTCGAATACGATTCACCGAGGAGAAAATAGTATGTTCGCAACGCGGTCATGTCGCGGACTCTACTGTCTCAAAATTTAATTCCAAATATCTTCAGAAAACAGGTCCGCGTCGCGGACTTGTTCCGCGACGAAAATGCAGAAATTCAGAAATCTTTTTTTACTTCATTGAAGAGTCCATTTAAGTGAGGGGTAATTACGGCACTTTCGGGGACGTGTATATAATGATTTTTAAGTTAATTTACCTCACTTTTATCACTCAAACACAAAACCCCAAAGATCTAAACCTAAAGTTCCTCCTTCTCTCTACTTTCTCTCTCTTCTCAAGAGCTCCATTGAAGAAGATTGGAACTTCAAGAAGAACACGAACTCTCCAAGGTTTAAACTTGGATTTTCGTGGTTAATTCATCTATAAGGTATGGTTGCTTATTACTCTTGGGATTCCTTTCCCCAAGAGGCCCCTTCAAGATGAATTTCAAAATCTCCAATTTCTAGGTTTTAATTCAAAAACGTGGGTCTTCTTTATAAAGTGAAATTGATGTTATATACTGACTTTGATTGATGTTATATGAACAATTATGGATGATTTTATGTTGTATTGGTGGTTTCTTGAAGAATTCCCCATGAAACCCATGTTTCTTCTTCTTTTCCTAGTTCTAACCCTAGTTTGTGTTGGATATTGATTGAAGGCTATGAATTGAATGTGATGATATGTAATTCATGTTTGTATGATAATTCTACCCTAGCTTATGTATAATTTCTACGAAATTAGGGTTGACTCTTTGAATGAAGCCTTGAAGGCTATGAAGGGAATATGTCAATTGCTTATATTGATGTCGATTATGTTATTACTTCATGAATTACGCTGTATTATGTATTGGTTATGAATTTCTTAATAATTGAAGTATGGATGTCCCACGAAGGGCAAGAATGTATGAAGGTTGGTTCTTCTTTGAACTCAAGTATTAAAGGTGAATTACTTAGATTGTAATGATGTTATACCTAATTTATTGTTGTGGTGTTGATGACCTAGTTTCCTCATCAGTAACCGTCTACACATGAATTAGCTATGAAGTATGTATGTATATTATGGTATGATTGCTATATGATTGAAAGGTAGTTCTCATGATTGTAGTGTAATGTAAAGTGAAAGGTTTACTCACG
Organism: Solanum gracilifrons; assembly: GCA_029582605.1. Lineage (NCBI taxonomy): Eukaryota > Viridiplantae > Streptophyta > Magnoliopsida > Solanales > Solanaceae > Solanum > Solanum gracilifrons. The sequence continues at coordinate 19,961 of JAJOOH010012867.1, forward strand.
TGCTAAGTGTCTCTAAAGTTAAAGGATTGTTACTCACTTATGAACACATATGAGCTGCTATGATAAGATGTCTACATAAGATTCTAGTAAAGGCAAATGTGAACTAATGTGATGACTAAAGATGATTACAAAAGGGAATCAGATGCTTAGAACTGAAAGAGCATGTAAATGAGATGGGGGTCTCATGTTTAGTAAGTCCGGCTCCCCACATGGGTTTCCTCACATTTAAAAAGTCTGGATTACCTATGGTATGTGTTGTCTCATGAGATGGAAAACCCCGCGTTTAGTAAGTTAGGGTTTCTAGAAGCAATCCCCTTGACCCTTAAGTATGTGCCCACATAAGACTCTAGCTTAGTGGATCCACCTAGATAGCTATGTACAAATGGTTACACCTTATGCAAGTGTTAACCCTCTCTTTTCGGTGTGGGAGTAGAACACCGGATTCCATGTAGTTCGTGGTGTATGTCGGTTATTGCAATATTTCCCTAACGTAAAAGTAAATGAATGTATGGAAGGTGTGAACTCTTACTAGGTCTTTCTTAAGGGTTTCTACATAGAGAAAGGGAGGGTGTGGGACTTCTCTTGGGCATTGCACTTGTAGGATCCAAAGAGATGGTTGTAGTAGTGTTCTCTTATGGTTATGATTATTATGACTTATGTATGTTGAAGCTATGTTATGTATGATCATTATGAATATGGTAATTATGATGAAATATGATCCTATGAATGGATGCATGAAGTAGGTTGCTTAATGTGATACTTGGCTTTGAATAGGATTATGGGGTTCTATTCTTTGCATTGCACTAGTATTGCTTGGGCTGTCTACGTGTTTAGATGATATTATGTTGGTTTTGACTATCATACTTAATTGTGTGCATATCCGATTTACTTGGCAAAAAGCATGTTTTGAATAAAATCTCCTTTTATGCATGTTTCAATGGTTTATATGTGTAGTAGCCATACTTAATACGTGTGTTGTACTAACCCATATTTTCTCCTTTCTCCCAAACATTTTGGTTCAGGCAGTTGAGGATTCAAGCTTACTTCTTAAGACACTTGGAGTAGGTTCCCCAAGTCCTCAAGTTCGAGGACAAGACCCTATGATCTAGCTTCTATGTTTAGTTCTTTTCTTTTGTTGAAAGACATTGTAGTACTTCCTATTTTCAAGACTTCTTATTGATGTAAGGGCTAAGTCCCATTTTCGATACTTCTATGTCTAGATGGTGCATTGTGACGAAGTTAGATTCTATTTTTAATATATGAAGTGAAGTTGAACTTCCAAAGTAAAAGTTTTATATTTTCCATGATTTTATTATATGATACATGTTATGACGAATGCTAAGGGCTTGTATAAGACCTCTTCGAGGTCGAATATGCAGGTAACGATTAGGGGGTGCTCTCGGTCGTTACATTCCACAAAAAGTAGTGTAACACAAATTTAGCACAAGGCCAAGATAGATAAACAAAACAGATATGCACAAAGGTGGGCATCACCCCACCACAAATGAAAAGCATTTGTCCTCAAATGCAAATAAACATATCCAAAAGTTAAAAGAAATAAAGACAGATAGGGAGGTAATGATGGGATCTTGTCTATGCAGTCGCTCCATCTGTTTGGGCATCAGCGCCTGAAGTCACCTCAGAAAGACCAGCTCCAATGGATCCGCCTATGGCGGTGTCTCTCAAAGATGTCTAGCATGTTGTCTCATAAATGGAATCCTCCAGATCCGCCAGATTATTGTACACCTCATCATCATATACCTCTATCTACTCCTCATCGGTCTCCGCCTCTACGTCATCAGCTACTGTGTCATCCCTTTGTACCCGAAGGAATCACTGAACTCTCTGGGGCATCTACATCATCCGCATCCTTCAGTAGTGAGGTGAAGTTGGTAGACTTCTGTTAGGCTACGTCCTTCCTCAAGTCTGCTACCTTGGCTTGAAAAGTTGAAACCTCTAAGGCCTCCCCCTGTCTGCTCTCACAAGCTATGACTCTAGTAGCCAAATCGTCAACAGAAGCATGAAAGGGGGGGTCAGTGCAGCCGAAATAGCACTCTCAATCATCGCTGGGATGGATCTCTCCAATCGTGTCGCCCTCACATCAGCTGAGTAGGGCAGATTCCCTATTTTCAAGATCATCTACCTAGTACATTATTAATGTACTTGCTGCTGTACTCGACCTCTTTGCCTCCGACCATTACCGTCTTAACCAGTTTGAACTCATTTCCTTCTTCTTGCTCTTGGGAACCAGATCACCATAAGCTGTGTAAAACTCACGAACCCAAGAGGTAATATAGGGGTCTCTATGCCTAGTGAACTTCTTGACCCTGTGGAATTCTAGGGACTTCCTCACATCTGAATACTTCCCCTCCAAGCCTTCTGTAGAAAGCAGTTTTTCCTTGAGGATAGTTCGTAAACCATCACCTTTCAATATTTTGAAAAGCTTGGGAGGAGAAATGACATGATGCGCCGGGGTCACAGGAGGTGCCTGAGCTGGCACTGATTCTGTTGCAGGAGGGGTGGCAGCTGAGGGACCTCTGGTGGACATGGACTGAGATCTAGCCCGAATCTCATCTCTTCGGGATATCAAAGGCTGCTCATCTTTAGGCTCAAACAAATTAACCCGGGTGTCAACAACCACTCTCTTAGCTGAGTTATTCTTTGTTTTACCTTTCTCTCCTGATGGGAGTTCTTGCCTTCTCTTCTTTGGAGGATTTGCTCCCCCTTCATTTATGGTAATTCCCCGTGCCTTTTTCTAGGGTGGCCTAGCTAGATTTGTTCGCACCATGTCTGCAAAACATCAGAGAAAAGTAAGTAAATATTCATATCAAAGCACTTAAAATTTATTGTAGACAAACTCGCCGATCAAGTCGGCGAATCGCTGAATTTCTTGGGTGAGCTAGTTCGAGCTCGGTGAAGAATTAGCTCTAAAACTGCAGCAATTAGGCAATGTGAAGAACCACTTGGCGTGTTGCCGATATATTTCGGCGAACAATGACAGGCTCATCGAAAGTTATAGTGCAAAAAGTATTCAGGGGTGCAAGCAAAACAATGATCAAGAAGGCTTTTGGTGAGTCGGTAAGTGCTTTTGGTAATCTCAAGCCTCTCGCCGAAAGCTACAGGATCCAACATCAAACAAAGTTTGAAAATAAAAGTGAGATGAGGAACTTCAGTGAGCTCGACTCAGCTCGCCAAATGACCTAACATGCTTACTTTTAACCCATTTCTCGAAATTAACCCATACAACCTCTGAAAACATAATTAAGGCATCCACTAATGAAATCAAGGTAGAACCCATAACACCCAAACACAACCCCTCAAATTTAAATCCATTTTAAGGCATACAATTACGGGAACTGAACAGTCACAACTACTCGGGCAATATTATTAAATTAAAACTGGCATTTAAGCATTCTAATCCTATCAGTGAGGCTTAGCACACATCATTAAAATTAGATAATTGAAAGTGAGTACAAATTTAATAAAATAAACTTGGGGTTCGGAAAATCAACTTTTTATGCCGATTAAAGTACTTTGAAATGCTAGGCGACAATGAAATTCAACTCCGAGCAGAAATCAATAACCCAAATACTTATGGAATGCAAAAATATTTAAAACAATAACTTGGTGTGAGTTTATGAAGTTTTAAAGTGAGGGAAATTGAAGAGTTTGAAATTCTAAAACCTTTGGCCATAAATAACCGTCTAGTTCGTGTCCATTCGGAGACGTTAGTCGCACTGGCCGATCCACTCGGTGATCCACCGAGTGGTTACTTACCCCCATCGAATTTTATATGATCTTAAGTTGCTTGGGGGTTCAAACGGCGGGCAATATCGGGATCGCCAACCTATTAGGTGAATCTCCAAGTCGCTCCTGGGCTTACCGAGTTTTACATGCTCCAAATTAAAATTGTGCTGAGTCAAATAGCATATCAAATCGGGTGCGCTGATATCTTCGGTGATGCGTTGCTTAGAACATTCGCTAGCCCACCTGCATTTTTCAAACACTTTCCACACTTCAACATGTACAAACAACACACTATTATTTACAAAGACAAATAAAGCATTTTAAGGGGTTTTTGGTTGCCTCCCAAACAACGCCTTAGTTAACGTCGTGGTGCGATGCAAGTCTCCACTCAAACCTCATTCTCGGGGTTTGCCATAGTCTCAGCAGGTAACCCCTCTTTATGCTGTCAGTAAAGATATGAAAGCACTTGGCCTATTTGGGCATATTGTAGCTGAATGATCATGGAATGGGAGGTCGTCATCTGATTCAGCATTTCAACATTCTCTTTTATCTCATTCAACACTCTCTCTTCTTCCTTGATTTTGTGTAGAATGAGTGAGAGGACCTCTCCATTTTTTACACTGTCATGCTGCTTCATCGCTTTACACTTGCCGGGGGAAGGTACTTGGTTTTTTTTTTTACCTTACTTCTAACTTCATTACCTTCTTGGACAGATCATCTAGCTGAATCAACAATGCAGCTGATTCTTGGTCCATTTCTTCTTCATAGGGTTGTTTGGTCAAACACTCTGTAAAGAGTTGATCAATAATGCTTCTATTTTCGGAACCAATGCCTCTATAGAAGCATTCTAGAAGCAATTTAGCAGGCATCCCATGTGCTGGGCACTGCTATAGTAATGCCTTATACCTAGGCCACATCTCAATGATAGTTTCACCCCCCACTTGTTTGAATGTTAGTAGGTTGTCCCTATGATTCAATAATTTCAATAGGGGGTGATCCGTTTGATAGTAAAATTTCCATTCACACTCATCATCCATGTTTCAATACACAAACAAGAAAAACACAACGAAAAATTATGTAATTAAACTACGACTAACAAAACCAAAATTCAACTCAAATAACAATTCTTAAGTAACACCACTCCCTGGCAGCGGTGCCATTTTGATGTTTGTGTATTCAAGACATAACTTCTAATTTAAGTGTTTATGATTGTACAATAGTAATATAACCCAACCGAATGGGTTGGGATCGATCCCAAGGGAGCAATTTTTGAGAAATAAGAGTTAAGCGCGAATATTCTAGAGTTAACCATAGCTAAAAACATAATAAATTTAGTGGTTCACACGAATGCCAATTATCAATTGGGGGTTTGTATTCAATTAGTGAACAAAAACAGTGAAAACAAAAAGATACAAATACAGGAAGATGGGATTCTTGTGATGTGATAGGAATATAGGATAAACTACACAATCGGGTAAATGCTATTGATAGTCAATTGCTGAACATTTGTAACTAGGATAGACTTTAGTGGGTGTAAATTCTTTCTCGAGCAACTTACCCCAAATCAACTCGATTTCTCTCGAACATCGAGTTGCCACTTTTAAGCACAACCTGTACCTTAGCACATTTACTCTCTCGAGCTGAATATGTGGGAAAAGGCCTAGGATTCACTCTGTCGAGCTGAACCCACAGTGACCTAATAACCATCGGCTATCGCTTTAGTACTCTTAGTTTTAAAACCTCTCTCTCGATCAAGGAAAAAACACAAAGATGAAATTGTATTTGACACTACAATCTCATTAAGTTCAAACACAACTACTAAACGAAATCACATTTAAACAACAAATAGACTAACAATAAGCAATACCCAATATGATATTTAACCCATCTACACAAAATCACACAGCAAGAATTGGGGTTTAAGCTAAATATAGAAAAAAGGAAAAAAATGATACCGAATCGAAGTAACATCAACTTGGTATGATTTATATTTACTTCAATCTAGTCGAAGATGAAGAATCTTCAATACCCAGTTCCAATTTCTTGGAATTGGAAGTCTTCAAATTTTCAAAGCTAAGCAAAATGTTCTCTACTTGAAAGCTTAGAAAAATAAATGGAAAATGTTCTCTACTTGAAAGCTTAGAAAAATAAATGTTGTCTCTGAAATAACATCCTAAGATAAAAATTCAAACTAGTATTTATAGGTGTCAAAAGATATGATGCAAAGGATCACTCGACGCAGTTAGTCGGGATCGCCGATGCACCCAGTCATCCACTCTTTGGTGTGCTTCATCGCCTTTCAGCTTTTGCCTTCAACTTCTTCACATTCCGGATCATAGGGCAATAATGCACTACTTCGTGGAACTATTTGGCGACTCGCCGACTACTCCTTTTCATCACCAACTTGATCTTTTCTTTGAGAGCTCAGTACACTGGAACTTTGGGTGAGGTTAAGGCCATTCGGCCATTCGCCTAATGCATTAGGCGATCCTTAGGCCTTCTTTTCTTCATCTTTTTAGTCATGTTGTTCCTTTTTGCCAAGTAGTTTCCATACTTTGCCTCAAACTAAAAATAGCTGAAACTTTGAGGACACTAATTCTATTAAAATAAAGCCCTAAATGAGTCCAAATTGTGAACTCATCAAAAGAGTGGCCACAAGATGAGAGATTGTCCAACACTTGCGGCAAGAGAAAAAGAGGGAAACCAAGTTCTTCCAAGCAGTTCAAACTCCAATGCTCAAAAGCAAAACCACTTTTACGCTCTTCAATCCCCATGTGAAAAAGACAGATCCCCGGATGTGGTGACCGGTATGTTAAAAGTCTTCTGTATTGATGTATATGCATTGTTAGGTCGTGGTGCTAATTTGTCCTTTGTGACACCATTTGTGGCCATGAAGTTTAAAATACTCCCCGAACTGTAAATAGAACCTTTTTTTATCTCTACCTTTGTTGGTGACTCGGTACTGGATAAGAGGGTTTATAGAAGTTGTCCCATTTCTTTGTCTAATAGAGTTACTTTGGTAGATTTGGTAGAGTTAGACATGCTAGATTTTGATGTGATTTTGGGTATGGATTGGTTGTATGCACATTATGTCTCAATAGATTGTAGGACTCGGGTGGTTAAATTCCAATTTCCAAATGAGCCTGTCTTAGAGTGGAAGGGGGAAAATTCAATACATAGATTTCATTTAGTTTCTTGCCTTAAATCTAGGAAAATGATCTCTAAAGGGTGTATTTACCATCTTATTAGAATGATGGATGTTTACTCTGAAACCCCTTCTCTAGAGTCGGTTCCAGTAGTGAATGAGTTTCCAGAAGTTTTTCCCGATTATTTACCCAGTATTCCTCCCAAATCGGAAATAGATTTTGTCATTGATCTTTTATCGGATGCGCAACCTATCTCCATTCCTATTTATAGAATGGCTTTGGCCTAGTTGAAAGAGCAACTAAAGGATTTGCTAGATAAGGGTTTTATCCGTCCAAGTATCTCTCCATGGGGTGCTCCGATATTGTTTGTTAGGAAGAAGGATGGGTCTATTAGAATGTGCATTAATTATCGCCAATTGCACAAAGCTATCATTAAGAATAAATATCCCCTTCCGAGAATCAATGACTTGTTTGATCAAGTTCAATGGGATAGCCAATTCTCCAAAATTGACCTTCGTTCGGGTTATCACCAATTGAGGGTGAGAGAGGTTGATATTCCCAAGAAGGCCTTTAGGACACGGTATGGTCACTATGAATTTGTGGTTTATGTCATTTGGGCTGACCAATGCCCCAGTGGCATTTATAGACTTAATGAATAGAGTGTTTAAGCCATACCTAGACATGTTTGTGATTGTGTTTACCGACGATACCTTGATATATTCAAGGAATTAGAATGAACATATAGACCATTTGAGAATTGTCTTGCAAGTTATTAAGGGCCAACAACTTTTTGCAAAGTTTAGTAAGTGTGAATTTTTGAAAAGGTCCGTAGCTTTTCTTTGTCATAGTGTGTCAAGTGAGTGTATTGAGGTAGATCCTAAGAAGACGGATATGGTCAAGAGTTGGCCTAGTCCTTTAACTCCTACTGATATTAGAAGATTTTTGGATTTGTCCGGTTACTATAAGAGGTTCGTTGAGGGTTTTTCCTCCATTGCTTCTCCATTGACGACTTTGACTCAAAACAAGGATAATTTTATGTGGTTAGAAGCTTGTGAGAAAAAATTCCAAGAGTTAAAAGATTGACTTACTTCCGCTCCGGTGTTGACCTTACTAGAGGGTACAAATGGTTTTGTGGTGTATTGTGATACCTCTAGAGTTGGGTTGGGATGTGTGCTTATGCAAAATGGTAAGGTGATTGACTATGGTTGAAGGCAATTTATAATCCAGGAGAAGTATTATCCTGCCAATGATCTTGAATTAGCAACGGTTGTATTTGCCTTATATATATGAAAGAATTATTTGTATGGGGTCCACGTGGATGTTTCACCGATCAGAAGAGTCTTCAATATTTTTTTAGTCAAACGGACTTGAATCTTTGTCAACGAAGGTGGTTATAACTCTTGAATGATTATGATATGAGTGTCCTTTATCACCCTGGCGAAGCTAATGTGGTCGGGGATGCAATTAGTAGGTTGCTGATTGGTATAGTGTCTCACTAGATGATGAAAAGACAGAGTTGGTTCGTGATATGCATAGGTGTGCTCTGTTTTGTGTTCAAGTAGTAGATTCCCCCAAGGGTGGTGTTATGGTTCATAATGGGTCTGAATCATCCTTTTTGATAGATGTGAAGGCCAAGCAAAGCCTTGATCCTATATTACTTGAGTTGTAAGAATCAGTACTCAAAAAGTTCATTGAGGATTTCTCCCAAGAGGGAGATGGGGTATTGAGGTTCCAAGGTCGGTTATGTGTTCCGGATGTTGATGGCTTGAGGGAACACATTTTAGAGGAAACTTATAGTTCTCGATGTTATATTCATCTGGGAGCCACCAAAATGTACCGTGATCTACGGGAAGTCTATTGGTGGAATGGGATGAAAAAGGACATCATGTCATTCGTAGCCAAATGTCCTAGTTATAAAAAATTTAAGGTTGAGCACCAAAGACCAGGAGGCTTGTCACAAAATATTCCCATTCCTACTTGGAAGTGGGAAGATTTGAACATGAATTTTGTTGTAGGATTTTAACGTACTATCCGACAACATGACTCGATATGGGTAATAGTGGACCAAATGACTAAGTCCACTCACTTCATTCCCATCAAGGTGTCCTAGTTGGCGGAAGAATACGCAATATTATATTTGAAGTGGATAGTAAGGTTACATAGAGTTCCTTGTCTATCATTTCGGATGGAGGCCCCCAATTTACTTCACAGTTTTGGAAGTCCTTCCAAAAGGGTCTAGGTACTAAGGTGAAGCATAACATAACTTTTTACCTTGAAATGGATGGTCAAGAGAAATTTACAATTTAGACCTTAGAGGACAAGTTGAGGGCATGCGTGATAGATTTTAAGGACAATTGGGATGACGACATGTCATTAGTTGAGTTTTCCTATAATAACAGTTACCATTCAAGTATTAGGATGGCTCCCTTTGAGGCTCTCTATGGTAGTATATGTAGGTCTCCTAAAGGATGGTTTGAAGTAGGGAAAGTTTCTCTCCTAGGCCCGAAAGTAGTGTATGAGGCGTGGAGGACAAAAGTTCTCAAGGGGGATATATTGTAACATTCCGAAATCTAGTAGGCTTAAACTAGTGATAAACGTGAGAGTTAACGTCGAAGAAGGAGGGTTAGATCCTAAAGAAATGGGCAAGGGACAAGGCAAGGGGCAAGGAACAAAAACATTGTAAATTAAAAGGGGTGACAAACAAGTGTCAAATATCAATAGGGGGGGTTTATCACAAGTAGTAAAAATAACAAAAATTAACAAGAAAATCAAGTAAGGGGAAATGTTCTTGGTGTGTGACCGCAATACAAGTCAAGATAAATCAATGGGAACATGCTTTCAATAGAAAATTTGCAAGGTAATTCTGACTAGGCTAAGCTTTAGACGGAAATAGGTTCCCTTTCGGGAAACTTACCCCGTTTCAAATAGGTTCCTCGCGGACACCTATTTGCCGCATGTAGACCAGCCTACGCCTTGCCCTACTCACTCTCTCGAACAGAGTGTTAGGATATGGGACTAGGGCTCATCCTCCCGGGCTGAACCTCATGTCGACCCACTCCTTAGGCCATCAATCTAGTGGTCTTGGTTTCGAGACCTTCCTCTTGGGCAAGCCGAAAACACATGGGTGGTTTTGTATTTGCAACTACAAACCCATTAAATTAAACCACAACCACTAGGTGAAATCACCATTAAAATACATCTACTCTATCAACGAACAAGACCCAACAACAATATCAACACATATTTGCTAAATCACACCCAAATAATAGGGGTTTTTAGCCACACATCAAAAAATAAAAAAATACACCTAACATGATACTAAAATTAAATAGGCAATAGAAATGAAACATTGATTTCAGCAAATGAAGAAGAATGTAGAAGACCCACTTCCAACTTGGGGAAGATGAAATCCTTCTCCCTTCAAGTTTCCCCCAAAACTCTCTCAAAAGTTGAGAGAAAATATCTAACAATGTACTATTCTTTTATGAAAATAATAATAATGGTTCGGAACTTATAAAATTAAGAAACAGTTCAGTATTGATAGACTTCAGAAAATAGCATTGGCGGATCTTTCGGCAAAGTTAGTCGACGTCGCCGAATGAGTCGACGACTCGCCCTTCACGTTCTGGACCATTTGGCGGTATAGTACTACTTCACGGAACTATTCAGCGAAGCCCCGACTGCTCCTTTCATCGCCTTTTTTATCCTCTTCCTTCAGGGCTTCGCATGCTAGAACAAAAGGCGGAGTTTGTCCTTTCGACGAATCGCCAAAGTTTCTTGGCGATGCCCATGCTTCAACTTCTTCGTTCTTTTCAGCCATTTTGTTCCTTTTTGCGCCTAAGTGTTCATGCTTCCACTAAAATTTCAAATACCTGAAACTTAAGAGTTTTCATCAAATATTGAGACAAAATAAGCATTTGAGGACACTATTTCTATCAAAATAAAGCCATGAATGATTCCAATTTGTGGACTCATCGACACCCCCAACTTAAACTCTTATTTGTCCTCAAACAAACTCAAGTTCAGTGGTTCAAATAGGGTGTCTCAAATAGTGCTTCACAAGACTCAATCATGAGTGCATACAACAAGACTCAATTTACTTATGCAAGGATCAATAGTGTACTCAAAGATTCAAGTTGTGACACACCATTACCAAAGATTCTCATGCTCACAATACTTGCTACTTGTACCAGTTCAAGTTCAACAAAGAGTTTCTAAAATGCCCTCACATGAAAAATGATTCCATAATCACACACAGAGGTTAATCAATTCAAGATTAGGAATCCGATGGAATGCTAACACTCAAAAAGAGGAACACAATACATGTTTTCTCCCATAGGTTTTCCCTTCTTTTCCATTTGACTTTCGATTCGATTTACTAAAGATCAAAAAGGTCTTTGTAAGGCTTTTAATGGGGATGAGTGCAAAGGTATGGTCATTTAGGCTCAGTGGCTCCTTCCTCGTGGGATGTGGTATTCTCAAGGCATCCCCTTCTTTTCCTTTATCGATCATTTTTCTAGTGCTGCTAAGTCATTTTTTTATTCACCTCCATGGATTACTTGGAAACCCGATTTATTTCGTACTTTATTCCACATTTTATTTTATTTTTATTTTTTTGAATTGAAGGGGTTCCATTTGTATGCAATACTATGGGTTGAGGGGGACTTTTCTTGCACTTCTTGACTTCTTCTTTTCCTTTTCACCACACACCCAACTTAGGCTTTTGGCCTAAATTGGCGATTCACTAAACCACAAATTTAGAGGATCATAAGTAGGGGGTGATGTAAGGTCTAGGGTTCATCAAGGTTGTTCCAAAGAAAGGTAAGGCTCAAAGGGTGTTCAAAAGAGTTTTACACGCTCACGGGTAGGCCACAAAAGAGGTGTATGTCAAATCTTTCTCATACTCTTTTAAAATTGCCTAAGATCATGAGGACACCTTTCTAAATCCATCAAACTAATAGGGTAAATTCTAGTTTAATTCATGTATGGTTCAAAGCAAGCTAATCACACAAGGCATTGACACTTAAAGCAAACAAGACTACACTCTTTTGCTATTGTGCAATGGTCATTACAAGATAATCAATTCGATAAATGGCTAATCACAGCGATATGCAACGACTTCATATATAGTCTATGCAACTTCATTTGGCCTCATCGTAGCCGTACATTCATGTTCGTTCAATTGTGAGCACTATGCAAGTCATCGATATTGATCGAAATCCAGACTGAATTTCTTTTTACGAAAGAACAGCCACATATGAACTCACGAAGGGTGGCAAAACTGTGCGAAAAATTATAATTTTTTCGGAAGGGTCAAAAATTGTTTGCAATGAAAAACAAAAGAGATCCATAAGCTCAAACATCCACAAAAAGCAGTTTACAAACAACTTTAAACAAAACAGCCCAAATATATACAAAACACGAATCACAAATAGCACACAAAGGGTGAGCCTCACCTCACCACAAATAAAAGCATTTGTCCTTAAATGCAAATAATGGTATCCAAAACTAAATGCAAGTAAGACAAACAAAGAGGTGAAGAACTGATCATGATGATACAGTTGCTCCATCTGTCATGGCAGCAGTCCAGTTTTTGTCCATTTGGTGATATTAGTACTAATCGCCGAATCTCTTGGGGATTCGCTGAGTGGGCACTTGACTCGTTGAGGTTTACAGAATCTTCAGTCATTGTGAAGATCCAAACGACCGTTTTCATTCAAGATCGCCAAAATTGTCGGCGAATCACAAATAAATCTCCAAATCTCGCCGAGTTTAACAGACTTCAATGTTTACGCTGTTCAGAGTCTAACGTGGATAAGGTCGCCTTTGCCGACCCCTTCGCCGACCCTTTCGCCGACTCACCGACATGCTTTATTGTTTGCCATCCTTCATTCATTTTAGTACTTTCACCTGCTCATATGACATACCATTTTATTATCGAGAAATAAGTACTGACAATAATAGTAAAAAAATATATAAAGAAATTAAAGGGATTTTTGGGTTTCCTCCGAAACAACGCCTTAGTTAACATCGCGGCACGACGCAACATTGCCTTCAGGCGTCTTCCAAATATACCAGTTCGACCAACAAAATCTCTTGACAATCTCCTAGATACAATTTTAGACCTTGACCATTCACTGTAAATAGAGGTCCTTCCTGATCTTCAACTTCTATGTCACCGTTGATGAACACTAATGTTACTCTAAATGGTCTAGACCATTTGGATTTGAGCTTTTCGGGGAAGAGTCTAAGTCACGAGTTGTATAGCAGAACCTAATCTCCTACGTTAGGTCTCGCTTGAGTATCCGAGCATCATGTCATTTCTTCATCTTCTCTTTATAGATGGCAGAACTTTGATATGATCTGAGTCTAAATTCATCCAGTTCATTCAGCTGCTCTATTCTCACCCTTGAAGTTTTTGACCAGTCCAAATTTAAAGCTTTCAATACCCACGAGGCTTTATGTTCTAACTCAACGAGTAGATGACAAGCCTTACCATAAACCAACTGATATAGAGACAACCTGATTGGTGTTTGGTAAGCAGTTTGGTATGCCCATAGTGCATCATCGAGTGTCCTAGACCAATCAGTTCTATTGACATTTACTGTCTTTGCCAAGATACTTTTGATTTCCTGATTCGATATTTCGACTTGGCCACTTGTTTGAGGATGATATGGGGTTGCCACTTTGTGTTTCACCTCATATTTACTCAGTGCCATTAAGAACCACTTATTGCAAAAGTGGGATCATCCATCGCTTATGATTGCTCTCGGAGTGCCATATCTTGTCAAGATGTAGCGTTTCAGGAATATGAGAACGCTTTTTCCTTCGTTGTTTGGAAGTGTGATGGCTTCCACCCATTTGGAGACATAATCTACAGCCACTAAGATATATTTATTTCCGAACGAGCTCACAAATGGGACCATGAAATGTATCCCCCATACATCAAATAGCTCAACCTCTAAAATAGGAGTGAGGGATAATTCGTGTCTTCTAGACAGTCTGCCTTACTGCTGACATTTAGAGCATTTCTTTCCAAACTCATGTGCATCCTTGTAGATTGATGGAAAGTAATATCCTCTCTGGAGAACTCTAGCGGTGGTGCGAACACCACCATGGTGACCTCCAATTGGAGATGTATGGCAAGCATGTAGAATTTCTACCACTTCTTCTTCCGGAACACACCTTCTGATGACATGGCCAGCACACTTTCGGAAAATACCATCGCATATATTTGAGAGATATTGCTATCACCCGTTCGTTTGGGAAAGAGTAATCTATGTCAACCTCATGCCCGATATTCTCCCTTGCTTCCAGCAAGATAAATGGCCAGCCACTTGATTTTTTCATCTTTTTCGATCTTTCACCTCGAAATTGAATTCTTGTATTAGTAGTACCCACCTAATCAATCGTGGTTTAGCATCTTTCTTTGGCATCAAATAACGGAGTGTAGAATGATTAGTGTGTACGATTACTTTGGTGCCTAGCAAGTACGCCCTAAATATTTCAAATGCATAGACTGCTGCAAGCAACTCTTGTTCGGTGACCGTATAATTTTGCTGGGCAATATTTAGAGTCTTTCTTGCGTAGTAGATTGGGTGAAACAATGTGTTGCCCTTTTGCCCCAACAAAACCCAGTGCCATACCGATGGCATTACACATTAGCTCAAAAGATTTAGACCAATTAGGATTGATGATGATCGGAGTGGATATCAGTTTTCTTTGAAACACTGAAATGCAGCCATACAAGCATCATTAAAGTGGAACTTCACTTCCCTCTCTAAGAGTTTGCATAATGGGAGTGCAATCTTTGAGAAGTCTTTAATGAACCTTCTGTAAAATTCTGCGTGCCCCAAGAAGCTGCGAATGACCTTTACTAAAATTAGTAGGGGTAATTTCTCAATGACCTCAATTTTTGCCTTGTTAACCTCCAGACCCTTTTGTGGCAACTTATGCCCAAGAATAATACCTTCTTTTACCATAAAGTGACATTTCTCTCAATTCAGAACCAGATTCGTTTCGATGCATCTTTGGAGTACCTGTCATAAGTTAGTCAAGCATTCTTTGAATGTATCCCCTCCGACTGAGAAGTTGTCCATGCACAGCTCCATAGAGTCTTAGACCATATATGCAAAAATAGATAGCATGCAACACTGAAATATTGTTGGGGCATTACATAGTCCGAATGGCATTCTTTTGAATGCGAAAGTTCCTTAAGGGCAAGTAAAGAAGTTTTCTCTTGATCTGGCAGCGCAATAGAGATTTGGTTGTAGCCGGAGTACCCATCCAAAAAATAGTACTACCCTCTTTCTGATACCCGATCAAGCATCTGATCCATAAAAGGCATCAGAAATTGGTCTTTCTCGGTCCGTGAGTTAAGCTTTCGCTAGTCCATGCATCCTCTCCACCTAGTCATTGGTCTTGTTGGAATAGGTTCTCCTTTTGTATTCGGGACTATGGTTATGCCTCCATTTTTTGATACACATTGCACCGAACTTACCCACTTACTATCTGCAATAGGGTATATCTGATAAGGGTCCAATTGGGGATGAAACCAATTGAAATAAAATGCGGAATGAAACAACACAAAAGTAAGATAGATGAGAAATAAGAGATGAGAAGAGAAGAAAGAAAGGCAATTGAATAAACAATCAACCAAGGAAGAAGAGAAACTTGAATTCGAAAAGAAACAACTCAAATTGAAACCACAAATGAGCAATCT